>CAIGRB010168908.1:23257-38336 GCA_903798255.1 Fraxinus quadrangulata
CAAAAAAAATAAAAAAATAATAAAAATAATAAGAATCGGGTATTGAACATGTAAAATTACATACAAAAGTATTTTGATTTAACTCCGCCTGTCAAGTTTTGACTACTATTCGTGTGTATTGTTGAATGAACTTTTTTGAAGTGTTTGATGATCTTTATGAAATAAAATAGAACTTAAATATGAGAATTCACTATATCTCTATTCTAGGCATTCGAGTTAGTGAATTAAACAAGAAATTCATATAAAGATCGTACGATCATAAGAGTGCATCTTTATCTTTTATTTAAATTCATGATTCTTATTGAACGTGCGTGCTAAACATTTGTCTCTTCCTAGAGTCTCATCCCACGGATGTATCTTGACCATGAAAAGTAGAGAGATTTTTTACGATGATTTTAGCCCAACTCAAAAATAATACATAAATTAGTTAGGAATATGAAAACAAAATAAAAATCACTCTTGAATATTAAAACAATTTCAAACTTATCATCGAAATTAAGCTACATCGATTATCCCAACAATTGAATTTAATTTTCGAAGTAAAATAGAAGAAAAAGAATATTGACGATGAAATCCGCAACCTAAACTTCCAATTGCAACTTCTTCTTCTCCACTGTTTCTTCCAAACCGTAGGTTGAATTCTTGTGTTCTCCTTCAAAGCCAAAATTGGGAACCCTTTTAAGTATGAACATTGTAGTATACATAGGTCCCGAACCACCATGAAATTTGTGCCCACAATTGTCAGAAAAACCCAGATAATCTATAAATTCAATCCAGTTCATATTTAGCACTTCTAGTGTCCCTCTCGTGGCCGTAGATGATGAAGCTCGAGATATCTTCTTTAGCAGCACTTTTTCTGCTGCTTCATCGTTCTCCTCGTATCATGCTCATTTTCACTTCGGCCCAACTCCTAGCTCTTGCACCTATCTTTTGTTTACACTGCGTCTTCTCGATTCTCTTCTTGTTATTGTTTCTCCGTACTTTATCTCTAAATTCAGGGTTAACCTAAAACAACGAAGCATGTTAAGAATTTGAGTTTCATCTTAAAAGGTCAACCTTGTTAAGAGGAATAATCAAATTATTTATAAGTTGGTTTATGTTTATATCTTTATTCGATATGAGATTCTATTCCTTAACATGTCACTGCAAGATAGTGGCTCGTTTGAGCACATCAATCTTGAAATCTGTATGCTCACTTTTTGGAGTCTTAATTGGATCGAATTGCTCGTTAGAATTTAAAGGGTTTTGATACCATGTTAAGAATTTGGGTTCCATCTTAAAATGTCAACCTTGTTAAGAAGAATAACTCAATTCTTTATAAGTTTATTTATGTTTACATCTTTATTCGATATAAGATTCTATCCCTTAATAAAGCACAACACAAATCAATGGAAAAATGAGCTAAACAAGTAACTTTTGGACAAGATTAAGGTCTATGATGAGTGTAAACTTACAATTATCGCACAACAAAACGTTTAAGAATTTTACGATGGTTCTCTTAACTAGGCATATGATGACGGGGAGCATGACTAGAGTGCGTGAAGTTTAGGTTTTGAACTCTTCAATGTACTCCCCGTCTTTGGATGGATAAGTATTTTATTATTATTATGTATTACTTTGTTATCAATAAATGAAAAACATATTACCTAAACTGAATAAATTCGGCACTAATCAGTAATCACTAAATTGATTTGTAGTTGTTTTGTTAGCCCAGAATTATCATTTGCACAATTACGAGAAGTTCAGTAAGTAATACTAGATGAAATTAGACAGTTTTACGAACAAGATTTGAACTTCTTTTCTTATATAATATCAACAATTCCCCTTGTACAGGGAATTGCTGCCAGATCACCTGGTTGATTCCCCTCCCCACCCCCATTTTTGGTCGTTTTATCCAATTAAAAACTGCCAACTGTTATTTGTGAAAAATCTGACGGCAGTTTTTCCGTACATCTAGCACTTCTTACCACCTGCCCAGTTAAGTTTCTCATAGAATATTGGTAATATTTTTTCTCCTGCCTGGACCAGATGTTGCTGCAGCTTAGATAAGTTTTCCTATAGGCTGATCTAGATTTTCACAATCCTTCGTGGAGAATATGGATGTCTATTCATTACAATAATGTCAATTTCTCCATGGACGGACACACAAACAATTGAGTTTAGGGGCACGAGATCAAAGACTTGTAATTGAGATGCATCAATTAAGCTAATTAAAAATTAAGTTCGTAGGCTTTGATCAGTCTTGTTAAGTACTTCAAATAAAGAAAAATAGAAGGTTTTCTTTCACCTCTACAAACTATCCCTATAAAATCTTTTAAATATAGGAAATATTAGGTTATTTTAATGTCGTGGTTAAGAGTAGAATATAATTTAACTTCACAAGCTATAAATGTATGTTACTTTACATATGCATATGTATCAGATTCGAGGTGACATCTCAAGAAGCTAGCAACAACGGTTTTTTTTTCCTCGCTTAAGATTAAGCATGTCTTGATTGTCCTTAAAAATAGTTTAAAAGTTATTCTTTTTTTGATAGTATATGGTAAATTTAAGGTTGATCACATGAGTTCTTTTGTGATCCGTCAAATTTATTGAAAGATATGAATTAACAAAATCGAAAAGCAAATACACGAAATGGTATGATGAAAATGTTGTGAAGTTCCATTCACAACAGACTTAGCCCTTGTTTGGTTTAACTAAGAAAAGTTATAAATTTTTTAGTTAAAAATCAATTAATTTTAATTATACATTTCATGAAACCCAAAACTTTTATCAACTTTTCAACTATATACATTTTATAAATATCTACTAAAAGTTTGATTTTTAGCAAAACTAAACAGGAGTTTAATACTGTTTATTACTGTTTATTCAGGTGCCACCAACAAACTTTTGGAATGCTCATCTAAATAGGTCAAAGGTTTAATATTGTAACACTATTTGCATAGTGCTTGATAGTGGTTTATTTTTTTTTTTGGTAAAACCTTTGAAGAGTCCCACTAGCAAATAACTTTTCAATCTCAATTTGTAAAGAGTGCCAAGGGTAAAATTCAAATGGCAATTTGTCTTCTCATGATTTGTGTATTCAGTAACTTGAAAGGGGCTTTATAGGGCATACAACTCCGTTTTGAGCCTTATAAATGAGAAGAGAACTGCATCAGATTGGCCTCGGCTTTTACTTCGCCTAGCTTTAGGTCAGACCGAATGGCTCTGACATTGTCACGAACGTGCGATAGGTCTCGAGAAATTATGGCTTCGGAAGGTGAGTGTTATGCAAGATGGAGAAGCAGCGCACGTGCATTACTAATTCATGCACGGCTTGTCTATGAAGCTCGCTAAAGGAGTTAGTCTTTCATGTGCCTGTCTTCCCCATCTCGACCACTCGACCTTAGCACACCTCGTTCCTTACTGTGCTTGCTGGTGAAACATTGCAGCTCTTCATTTCCCAAAGCTAGCTTTATTTGCTGCAGGTAAATTTTTTAACACTGTCTATAGTTCATTTTGTCTGAACCAAATTTATGAATCCTTTTTCGCTACTCCGTTCCCTTCATTGAGAACGGCAGCTCGGAAAACATTCCCCGAGGGGGAGCCGAGTCCCATCCATCGTCAAAGATTTGATTGGATGCAAGATCTACTTCACTGATGGATCAACGTGGATAGAGGATAAACATGGATCAAGTGGGATAAATTATGATCAGATTTTTCGACAAACCAGTGGTTGAAATTTCTCTGGAGGTAGATTAGCATCATAATTGTAGCACGTGAATATAGTAGAAAGTGAGGTGCAGCAGTCACAATCCAGTTGGTAAGGTCTTCATCGAAACTTGATATTTTCTTTTACTTTAATCTCCTAATATCTCTTTAACAACTAATTATTTGAATGGAATATCTTTTGATGCAGTAACATTATGAAGTAATATTGATTTGTATTATTAAACCATATCTCCGTATCAATTGAGATGTATGGCTGTGGGATCTCCATTTCCATTGATCACTAAACCATATTTCCTTCGTCAAAAAGCTTAGGCGGTTATTATAATCGTATGATATCTTCACTGACGGTCATTATCCCATGATAGATACTGGAATTAAAATAAACCACAGTGCAATATAGAGGCATTGATGAATTGGGACATGATTAAGAAGAAAAAAAGTTTTTAAGTTTTTGTCTAATTTTATGTTGAGTTCTTCGTACCAAACAGTTTTGCCTTTACCCCTCCTTGTTGTTAAACTATAATTGCATTCCAGTGGCCCCCAGGGGCATAGCTCAGTGGTACAAATGACAATAGTGAGGTAATATCTGCTGAACTAACAACCGCAGTGTGAGGGTTTGATTCCTGCCTCTTACAAGGTTTGAATTTGGACTCTTTGTGAGCACCAGTATGACAGCTCTTATACCCTGGCTTGCTGAGACACATCCCGCGATTTACCTCCTCCATAATGCTCTAAGGACGGGGCGGTGGAGACCCTCAAGGTTGAGGTTTAACCTTTTATAATTGCATTCCAGTGCCCAAAATAAGTATAGGTGCATTCAATCTGCCACTTATGATTGATAAGGACAGGCCAGGAACCAACAGCAAACATTTCTGCAGCTTCTTGAGGTACTAAGGCCTGTTTGGAACTACTTGTAAATGGAATAATATTTTTGTCCAATTTGATTAGCAGGTCATGTTCTTGTCCCCAATTCCCCATCTTTCTTCTGTTTTATCATGAAAAACGGCATTCGTAGGAGAATCAATGGATATTTGATCCCTAGTTATCTTGTATTGTAATAAATAAAAATAAACTAGAACGATATTCATTTGGAATCAATGATGCTTTGGTCACATGTTCGTTCATCGTTTCTATGCTTCCATCTTCGTCACTTATTCAGTTCAATTTTTTCAGTTTGCATTAGCAGACACATGTGATGAAGTTGAAGGCGATTTTTGTTTAATTTATTTTTCTATATTTTTGTTTAATTTTGTTTCTACAACTATGATTATTAAGGTTAATTAAGTCTTTCAAGATTAGTTTTTTCCCCCTTCTTAGGTTTATCATTTAACTCTTGTTATAGTTTTGTCATTTTTTGTTGATTGATCAACGTGAGTCTAATGTGTTCAGAGTCTATTGAACAAAAGTATAGAGCTTGAATTTTTCCAATCAGCTCGATTCGACATTTATATTAATCAGAATCAACAATTTCATTCATGAATATCAAGGGATTGTGAAAAGTCACGAATATCTTAAAAATTGATACTTGTTTGGCGAACAAGTACCTGTTTTTGACTACTTGTAGAGTGATGCTGCCAATAAAAATATTGTTAAGCACCTAAAGTCAACCCCGGATGCTCGATTCCTCAAATCCTCCATTTTTTTTTTTTTTGGCTTTAATGGGCTCAAACCCTTGTCAATTTATCAAGATAAGTGATTGTAGTGTGTTGCACCTCCGTCAATAGCCACTTGAGTAACTAACACCAATAAAAACTGCAGTGTGGGAAAAAAGAGTTGAAATGTGTTCAAAAATTGTCGTCCACCAATAAATTGAAACATCATTTTACATTAAAGTGTTAGCTAATTTTAAGCTCAAGTGACAGTGAGAGAAAAATTGAATATGTTAATTTAAAATAACGTGTCAATCATTAATTGGGTGGATAACAAATTTTGAACAATAGATGTCAACTCGGGAACAAGTATTCGTAGGAGAATAATTAATATGGTGTACATAAGGATAAAAATTTATGGTTGTGCTACATGTACATAATGATTTACATATATATGATGTGATAAGATATGATTGAGTTAGAATATTTTCAACAAAAATAAAAATAACAGCTTCTCCAATATCTTTTTGACACATAATTTATATGTAAACAATTATGTAACTTTATATGTACAAGTAGCATTATTCGAAAATTTAACATCATATATACCTTAGAGGTACGCCTCTATTTATAGTGGATTGAATGGACACGTGTCTCCATATGAGGAAGAGAGGATTTTCACGCGCTCTCACCATCTACTAAATATCAAGGAGTTATGCTATATGTACACTTTGTTTACATATTGGTTTACACTCCTGTATGTTGACAAATTTGGATACATTGATTTTAAAAACACTTTTTTAATCAATGATTAGATTTTTGACATATAAAAAGTGTCAACCAAAACGTACACACTTATATGTACAAGTAGTCTTATTCAATATCAAGTGCTAATTTAGGGATATGGTTGTATGGATATAGTGCGTGACCGAACACATGACGTGGAATGTAAAGACCATAAATATTAAGGATAAATATCTCATGAGATCACTTGGATATAAGTGTCTATCCAATTGCCATAGTATAAAGCCTGCGAGCTACTCCCCACCACATGTATGGCCGGGCTGACGTTCTTAAGAGAGGTTGGTCTGGTTGGTTATTTTATTAGATTAATTTATTGAGATTACCTTGAAAAACACACATGAACGACAACGTATGATATCCCTGCCGTGTGAGCAATCATTCTCTTAAACGGTTTAATTAAGACTACAATTAATAATAAGTCACCTTTTATCGTCATTCTAATGTTGGATGAGATATCATTACTTGGCCGCAAAACATTGAGGATGTCGCGAAAACTTGCTTCAAGGATAGTCAAAACGGTATTTTCCGAGTTCAATTTCACACTACCTTTCTCTACTAAACAACCAATCTAAACGACTTCAACCCACAATTAATATATTCACCCCGATTGCTCCTTAATCTCACTCACAAAGGATAAGATAATGGTGGTGATTTGTAAATCACAAAAGCACGAGAAAAATAATAGAAGAAACACAAGCTGAAGGCCAAAACATAAAGAAAGCCATCGATTTTTTTTCTCTCCAAGCAAGCTGTCGATTTTTCCAGCAAGATGGCAGCAACGTTTTTCTCCTTTCACAACACAAATCACACACAAAACAACTAGAGCAAAGATACCACATATATATGTTATGTTAGGCTTTATTTCGACCAATAAAAATGTTAAATGAGTTAAGATTCAAAGTCATCCAAGATGTAAAATATATGGGACATGAGTAATATTAATTGTTTAAGTTACTTACAACGGCCCACGTTATTTTTGGATTGAGCCTTTGGACTTGATTGTTGGTGACAATTTAATCCAACATTTACATCATAGCCTGAGATTCATTAAGTATCAAAACCCAACAAATCTCCACATTGATACCTAATCAATCTGCAAGCAATCAAGATATAAAGTTAACGCTTGCATAATCAAAGCAACCAATAAAATTGGAATCATAGACGTTGCCTCATGTTTCGAACTCGAAACACATACCATACATGTTCCATGTACTCACCAGGGCTAAGATCACAAACAAATACTCAAGTAGAAGTAGATAATCACAGTAATCAATCAAGAGCAAATAAATATGCGATAGAAATATTATATAAGATAACACACATCTTGTCAAAAAGACACATTCACACAGAACAACATATTAACACCAAATTAATCAATCAAACGGTCAGTTCGTATACAACAAATGCATAAATGACCCCACGAAAAGATCTCATAACACTTATCATATCTCATTCCATGTTGCTCACATCTCGACAACACATATCTCACCTCATCGTCCACTATCCTCACATGACTGATCACTCAATTCATGTCTAACTGGTAGACCTCTATAGATCTTAAGTCTTTGGGGGTAATCCTCTAGCACCATATTACTTTTCTCAACCCAAGTGGATATTAAGTCTCTACCTAACAGAAGTGATAGAAGTTCTTCTCTTACACTCCACGTGATCAGAGTCTTTTTAAAGATAAAGGATTCCAACATTTAATCACCTCTCCACTCGTGATCCAAATATCATACTCCACGTCCCAGGTATAAACCACCAATATACCTCTGGGCATCTATACACCACCTCACCAATTGACACTCAACACACATATTGCTAATGAATCCCAACCCACTATACATGCAAACAATTATATCGATAATTAAATTGCTCTCAAATTCATACAAATGCACATATAAAATACATTGAAATGCACATATAATCATGCAACGAAATTAAGCAATCACACACATATAGAAAGTATTACACATGAATGCACATGCAGTAACTAAGTTTACACTCAATAAACCTCACTAAAGTCATCACTCGACCCTGTAACTACATTCGTCTCGTCTCTCATCTTGCCCTTCTATTTATCTTTTTTTTTTTTGGGACAATCCTTCACAAAGTATCTAAATTTACCACAGCTGTAACACCGCTTACCACCGGACTTATCCCATCCATTGCCCTTCTTCTTATCATTCTCATCACTCGAGTAACTGTTCAAATCATTACTTTCTTGAGCTCTACCCAAATTTACTTGCTTAAATTTCATTATACTCCTCATCATATGTTACTCATCACTTCTCTTATAAATTTCAAATACATTCTCATCACAATTAACGATATCTTGAACAAGTTTGTTAAAAATATTCAAATTGTTATCAAGATCCTTTGAAAGATCCATTTTAAAATTGAAAAATCTTTCAAACAAATATAACTTATTAGGAGTAGATTTAAGCAAATATATGTCCTTCAACTTTTATCAATTTTTTTTTTGTAGAATCAAAATTTTCAACTTTTCTCAAATATCATCAGATAAGTGTAAAATAATTGAAGTGTAAGCAAATTTATCATATTTTTCTTTTTGTGCTTTTGTCAAATTTGCAGGAAAATTGACATTTATGACTTTTGAAACTTTTTGTTAAACCAAAATCTCCTTTATCTTTTGTTGTCAAATTGAAAAATCTAATTTCTTATTGAAAATTTCAATTTTGAAATGTGAAAGTATTTTGAAAACAGAACAATTAAAGTGCACAAATAGGTTATACAAAGTAATCCTAAGGTCGCAGTATACACCGTTCTAGATTTTCAGGATTTTGTGAGACTCAATATTTCAGTATCAATGGAATGTTAGACGGATTAAGTTTAGATGTTATAACAGAATAATTAATGCAACACGAATATATGTAAAAAGAAAATTAAATTTTTACGCAATGCAGTCTCACACAGTAATTAAACAATAGTTAAAACACAAAAACAATTACCAACTTACAGTCAAAATTCAACACTTCAAATATGGCAAATAATTCCTAAATTTCTAGCACGTTACCCCACATGGTAACATCAATCCTAATGTCATCCCACATGATGATGCGGTAATGCTAAAATTTAAATTGGGGTAAGATAATATATCATAGTGGACTAATCTGAGTCCGTAAATATCGAGAGATGTGAATTTATCACTTTAGAGCCACCACTATTCACCCTAAAGTCTCCAACAATCTCAGAAATCAATTTACCATGATCGAATCCTGAACGCGCAAAGAACACAATTGTCCAGACTTTGATGTATAATTTGGAACAGAAAACTAACAACACCACAATGTCAGAAAAAATGTCAGCAATAAACTGCCTAAAGAGATCTCCGTCGAAAGATGCTGCACGCGCTCGTCAAAATTCTGGATGTGGTTGTCACGCGCCTCCGCGACACGTCGACCACCCAAAAGCGCCTCCACCTGCATGTCACGCAGGTGGTCTCCGTTTCGCCAAACTCTTTCTGCATCAGTCAGAAATCACTAAAACACGTCTGATTTTTAGGCAGTTCGACCTTGTTGTCTAACAATTTTTCAATCTCTTTTCCTGCTTCGTTTCTGCTGCTATTTCAATCGATTTTTGGTCAGATTTTCTGGTCAAATCCATCACCTTGAAACTCTGATACCAATTGTCGTGGAAGCTTGCTCTAAGGGTCGTTAAAACGATATTTTTTTGGCTCAGTTTTACGTTACCTTCTCTCCAAGCAAGCTGCCCATTTTTCTAGCAAGAAGTCAGCTACATTTTTCTCCTTTCACAACACAAATCACGCACTAAACAGTTAGAGCAAAGACACCACATATATAGGCTAGGTTAGGCTTTAGTTGGACAAAAGAAAAAGGTTAAATAAGTCAAAATTCAAATTCATCAAGAGGTAATATATATAGGATATGAGCAATATTAATTTTTTAAGTTACGGCCCACATTGTTTTTGGGTTGAGTCTTTAGACTTAGTTGTTGTGACAATTTAATCCAACGTTTACATCATAGCTTGGGATTCATTGGATATCAAAACCTAAAAGATGATTATATTGATGATGTTAGTAAGGCAACATCATAACATATTCAAAATCTTGTCGAAAAACGGTTGAATAAAAAGTTATCATGGGGCAATTTTAGTTACTACATAAGTAGTATTTAGCAAGATAAGAGTTTGAAACTCGATTGCCTTTGCGACAAATTGATTTTAATGCGAAATTAGTTCGAAAATGCCCTATGGTCACGGTAAAATTGGAAGCGAAATGAAGATCTTTCCTCATGTCAAAATAGTGCGCTTTATAATTATTTAGTTAGATTTTTTTTTATTTTGGGTCTTAAGTACACTCCAGTTAATGTGTAGGTGGAAGAGGGCATACAACTGAAAGTTCAAGCTAAAGTTCACCTACGATGCCCATGGATTGGATTGTTGCCAGATGAGGTCACGTTGTTACAACGTTATCCTATACAACTATTAAGAGAAATGAACTTCATATCCTGTGAAATTATTTCCAAATTTCTGTTGTGAGCACAAGTACAAAACAAATGTAGCTTCAAGCAAATACAATAAAAAACTCTGATGTCGTTAAAACCACTTATTCACCAATATCATCTGAATGTCTTTTATGTTAGTTTCAACTACATTTGAACCATTCATATTCCGAATATTTTACAATTACATATATCAAATTCCCTACGAGCTTTATCATAAATAAGTTATAATTTTATAGAGACGAAAAAATGGGAGTTGTTATCAATTTGGAGGAGACGTGGAAAAAAGTAGAAGAATTTTGTTTTATTATATTAGGCATTCACACTTTAGGAACATTAATTTTAGTCTCGTTCCTTAATCGCAACAACTGCATTATAATATTATGTTACTGTTGTATTTTTTATATCGTAAGTGTACGATATCGTAACAAATAGTATAGTGGATCTTTGAGTCCGGATATCGTTTCCACGATGACTATATTTTAGGACTTAACCTAAAATTTCTAACTCATATTTAATAAAAGCAAGTAAAGAATTATGATAGTTGTAATTTTTTTTTTTATACCTAACTACTTTGAACTACTTGAAAAGATCAAATTTTGCAAAATACAGTTGTTTGAAAATTCAAATATGGGATAAACATGAGGGTATAACAATTTCATCAATTTTTGATCACCTTAATTCTTAATTTAATATTCATAATCTAATGTATTGTTCGATCGAATCCTTCTATTGTATTCAATTTACCCATCTTGGGTTCTCAGTGAATCTATTTAACTAATTCAATTTCATATCTCCACGTGAATCAACATTAGTTAAACGAAACATTGGTTCTAAAAATTCATATTATGACTGCAATAATTAGTATACGTATCTCTACACGTTATACTAATTTATCGAATTTTATTATATTATTTAAATCTCAAACTCATTTCTCGATTCGTAAGAGACTCACATAATTATCAAATTAGTGATCAATTAATAAATGCACTAAACTCATAGTAAAACCAACACATGTATAAATAAATCACAGAAATCTTGAATAGAAGAATAAATGATCACAAGTCGATTATATTGTTTGCCCTAATATGAAAATTAGTTACTTATAATGTAAAAATAAATACAAGAAATTGTTTTTGAATATATCACCGGATTATTTGAAGAAATCCTCTTTGCTGCCTTTTTGTGTGTGTATATATATTCTTTTCCCAACAGCAGCCTGTGCGTGTATATATTTTCTCTAGCACAATCCGGTTTCTTTTGTATAAATATTCCTCAGCAACCGCCGTTTTTGACTTCAAGGAAAAAGTCCCATTCTTTTTTTCTTTCTCTCTATACACTACGCCAAAAATGAGCTTTTGTAACACATAACCGGCAACATTCGGTAGTTAAGTGTTGCAAAAGGGGTCTATCGCAACATTTTAATAAGTGAATGTTGCTATTGATTAATATAATTGAGTTTTCGCAACATTTGATAAATGTATGTTGTAATGTCACAATTGAACGTTACGAAAAGTTTAAATTTTTGCAACGTTTAAGATCAACTTTTTGCAACGTTTAATAAACGTTACGAAAGTTGGTAAAAGGATCCTTTAGCAACGTTCGGTAAACATTGCAATAAATCAACTTTTTGCCTATTGCAACGTTTAATAAACGTTGCAAAAAGTAAGCAGGTTAGGCGAGCTGGGTTGGGCACTTGGGGCAGATTATTGTGTTAAAAAATTAAGCCCAATAATAGAGGAAATGTCCAATTCCAAACCAAATAGCAAAATCGGCAGCAAAGTGAACCCTTTTCCCAATTCGTCATTTCCAATTGGAAGCTAAGGGGCCGTTCTCTTTGGCCGTTTTGGGTCGTTTTCTGTTTTCGATTTTTCAAAACAGTGAAAACGCGTTCTCTTTCCTATTTTCGAAAACGCGTTTTTGAAAACGAAAAAAAATTTGTACACAAAACACAAAACGATAAAATCATCGTTTTGGACGTTTTCATGAAAACAAGGGAAACAACCACTTTCCAACCCTCTTCTGCCAAAACAATGGAGCAACCACTTCCAACCTTCTAAACTCCGGCCATCCTCCTCCACCACCACCAGATTCACATACCATTGTGAAGCCCTCAATCCCTTCTTCAATAACCACACAAACCACTACCCAAACATATACAAAAATCAACCCAAATTCATCCTCAAAAATTGAAAGGAACATAGCTCCAATTTACCCAAAACGTCGACCCAAAATGTACCACCACCGATCGATTGTTTCTGCCGAAATCTCCACCTCCGGCGACACCCAAGGTCGCGCACCACCACCGATCGATTGCTCACCCCCAGACGTCTCCAGCCATAGCTCCAATTTACCCAAAACGTCGACCCAACCACAGGCAAAATGGCGCCCCAACCACGGCCAAAATAGCGACCCAACCATTGCCAAAATCGCCACAGCCACCGCCTGCACCAACCACCGCTAAGTCGCAATGCTCGCCTGCAATAGAATCACTGCATTTTTTTTTTCAGTTACAACACTGCCTGCACACCACGCACCCAACCAACCACCGCATCAAAGAAAGAAAAAAAAGATGAAGAATGAGATCGTGAGAAGCGCCCAAACCCAAACCACCATTGCACCGCTCGCAGGGAGATCGTCGGCGATCGCTGGGAGAGGACACAGAGAAAGAGAGAGAGAAGATGACCGAGTGAGTTGGAAATGAAGGGAGAGAGAGAACACGTTTTCCTTTTTTTATTTTCGAAAACAATTTTCGAAAATGCAAAAAAGAACACATTTTTAACAATCTCAAAATACACCCCCAAAACACAAAACTCAAAATGAATTCAAAACTCAAAACACAAAACTGAAACACAAAGAGAACGACCCCTAAGCCGCGCGACTCCGATAAAGTGAACCCTTTTCCCAATTCGTCATTTCCATTTAGAAGCTGAAGCACGCAACTCCGACTCCGACAAAGTGAACCTTTTTCCCAATTCGTCATTTCCAATTAGAAGCTAAAGCNAAATTTTGATTGGCATATAACAAGATGCATATGTACATGTTTTTTGACTGCTACAACTTGTTTTCACTCGCAACTACATGAGGGAAAGAGGAGGAGCATGTATCCCTTACTCCATTCCTTTTTTCATCGAGAATGGCGAGACCGAAAAGAAAACATCTCACACATTTTACGAGATCCATAACTTTTATCAACTTTTCAATTACAGATCTTATTAACTTTTATTATAATCTACTAAAAAATTAATTTTTAGCTAAACCAAACGAAGCTCAACACCATATATTAAACATATTTTAGAAGTTTCTATATATTAGCTGAAAAGCTTCACACTGAAGTAGTTCAATACGAATCTCAAAGAATTCCATTACAATACAGAAAGTAAAAAGGGTGGTGTTGAAGTAACTTAATGATCCAATGACAAAACATTTTTTCCTAGTATTATCACCATAAGCTAACTCCCAATGCCATCACATAAGCATAGCCAAAATATATATTATATCTTCAGAATGACAAAATGTAGCATAGAAAATAAAAAAGGTATACATATTCAAAAGTTACTCCAACAAATTCAAGTTGGCGGTCTACAATGTTTCTGTGCTTCGAAACGAGTAGCAAGCGTGTCATAGTCTGGCAGTTTGGGATGCACACGTCTAACTGGAAATTGTTCATGTGTCAGCATATTGGGTGGTAGGTTAGTTCCTCTCATAAACTAGTCTGCCTCGTCTGGATCATCATCACGATCGGACTCATCAAACTTGATTTCCGAGTGTCCAGTTGGAACACCGTGGTTGTCGCTGTGTCTTCTATAGATCTTTCTGTTATCCATGTTAGTACATTCTTTGGCCAACTTCGGAACTCCATTTGTTGGTTCTTCCATCTCGATTTCTTCATCATAATCAGATTCGTCGTACTTAATATCTAAATGTGCCAACGGAATATTATAGATGTGTCTTCTATGCATACTTCTAGCTTCCCCATCATGGGGCCTCATCTCTGCACCCCTAAGACACTGAGAGTTCCCATTACTGTCCTTCATACTCATTTGGACAGCATATCTATTACTCGTAGCACGAGAATTACCTAACACATTTGTGTCTCTGTTGGCCAAAATGGCAGCCGCTTCAGCAGCAGAAGCAGCTTTCTTTGCAAAATCGACAGCTGCTTCAGCAGCTGATGCTGGGTTTTCATAGTGAAAAATATTGCTACGTTCATTGTTAATTAATCATTGAATCGGGGAACAGCTTTGACACGCATCCTAATGATCTATTATACTAACAGTCAATCACAGACATAAATGACATAATTAATCATTGACTATGAAACTGAGCATCACCAACAACACAACAATTTCCATGATAAATAAACAGGGATAGAGAGTCATCAATCACTATTGTTTGACACGCAAATATATCAAAATAAGAAATGTACAAACTTAAAAATACAAGATTATAGTGTGACAAGTCAGAATTTATAGTGCAGAACTCTTGAG
>CAIGRB010168920.1:6966-19935 GCA_903798255.1 Fraxinus quadrangulata
CTATTTTACAATGGAAATAAATATTATAACGGAAAGGAAATTACAAAGCAAACTAGTCTAATATTTACAATGTACGGCCGAAGTTGGGCAAACTACGATTGCGATGGGGTCAAGGGGCTTAAGCAAAGCTGCGGTCCTTGACATATGGACTGCCCAGCATTAGAGTTTATTTTTTTATTCTTTATACTTATTTTTTCTATTATCATTTATTTTTATTGTAAGGGAAGTAGTACTTTCTCATTTACTGCTTTCATTATTTTCTCATGTAACCACGGTACCATAAGTGAGGGCATATTAATAATTTCTCGGAGGTACCGCCCTCCTTTAACAAAAAAAAAACATTGAACCTTATGTGCATCTGAGCAACCTTTAAGATAGGCTCCAGCTTCTGCAACCACTCTTCAGACGCTAGTGAATCTACCTCACTTTGAATGTCTTCAACGTCTCAACTATTGAAGCGTGGTCAAGACAACCTCAAGGTTTGGTTGTGGGGCTAAAGCTTGGCTATGTCTTCCCAACTCTTGAACGACTTGCAACAAATTTCTTATCATTTCACTTTGATTTGGTTTCACCATCTCCCTTTAGATAATAAGTAAATTCCATTCATTAGACGCATATACAAAAAACTAGAATAGAATTAATAAATAAAAATGTGCATCTCCATTCAAAATTACATCAAAAACTCATTTAAACCAACAAAACACATAATTTTGAAAGATTTAAAAAAATATAAGATATATAACATAATTTTTTTTATTCTAATTAGCCTATGTATAGGTTGTCTTCATCCTTGCTTCAATCTTCCTCCAGACCCTCCTTTTGATCCTGTTCTTCTTTTTTGATATCCCTCATCAGTTAAATAACTTCATCACCCGACGTCACAATTAGCTCTAACCTCGAACATGAGATTGCATCCCCAAGGTAAGTTTTTCAATACTCTATAAGTGCATTTTAAAATCTACATAATCAATGTCATGGAGATTACCCAATCGAATTACTATTTCTAACCTCTACAATAACTTGAGAATGCACTCTTCGCATGTGCTAAAGCATTGCGAAGAAGTCTATGATCACTCATCTAATAACCTGTATTATTTGCTTCCAACCAATGCTCATTGACGCTCCTCACATGATCTTTCAAATCAAGAAAAAAATAATTTCAAAGTATTAGTAAGTTCTACTCACTTATTTGCGAGTACTAATGGGATTATACTTCTTCTAACTAGTTGGTTTCTTCTGACCATCTATTACCTACAATTATTCTAGCTCAAGTACATAAAATTTGAAAAAAAAACATAGCTTTAATATATTTCATTCCATCCTTACACATAACAATTAAAATAATTTCTAAAAATATAGATTTGTGTATTTAGTTAGAAGTTATTTTCATCCCCTTTACATTTTTCCTTTTAGATAACTAAGGTTTGAGGAGATCGTGATGTGGATGTTGTTGACCACAAAAAATGAGCTATCAGATACTGAGCCCACTCACGTCTTGGCAAGCTAATTTCGACACGTGTTGACAGATTACTAGTCGAAAATGTTGAGTTTGAATGTGTGAGAAGCTTGTGACACGAGACAAATATGTTCGAGATCCGTTAAATAAAAGAACAACAAAATACGATAATGAATGATTAATAAAAAAATAAAATAAATACTAAAATTGCACAATGTTCTTCAAAATTCCAACATCAAAGAGAGAGAGAGTGTTTGTGATATCGATCTCCCATTTTTTCAACCTCTATTATGATACTAAGAGGGTTTATTTATAGTATTAGATGAACAATAATAACCATTGGAAGAAGGGACACGTGGCATCATCTCCTCGATCGAAACATCACCTTGTAGGCATCATTTTTTACTATTTTAGCTTGTGGCGCATTAAATGTTTCCGAAGAATGTGGCCAACACATGCCCTGTGTTGACATGATTAATCAATCATTGGAGTTGTCCAATCAATCATTCAAAGAGGATCTTATGCACTTTAAGATCTTCAATCGTAGGTCATCATTTGTCATAGTTGATCTTTGAATTCTGCCTTATTAAGCCTCGATTTAAGGTATAAGTTTCAGAGCTTCAGTTGAACAAGTAGTGCTTCACGTCGGAACTTTATCAAATTGTTTAGTGATTTCTCTTTCTCTTGACCCTCGCATTGAGGTATTTCAGTAATGTTGGGCCTCAGAGATACATTTGACTTCGGGGAATGGCGCATCGGAATTTTTAGGCTTCGACCAATGCACCTCTGCAAATAGGCTTCGGCCATTTCTTTACTTTTTGGTCATTAGGCTTTGGCCAGTTGGGCTTATGCCAATTTAGGTGCAACAATAATCCCCCAAGTGTGTGTATAGTCATTTATGTCATGTGTGGACTTCTGTCTTTGAGTCATTTCCTGTCATGGTTAGGGTTTTTCGACAAGTACAATAATTGCCCAAGTCCAAGTATAGATATTTATGTCATAGTTGGAGTTTAATGTCTAACCTAATTCATGCACGCTACAGAGAGGTGAATGGACATCCATAGAGTCGAAGAGGGGATTTTGCATTTTTGAGTCGAAGCAGTGAAGTGCTGAACTGTTGAAACTCCTTTTTATTGTTGTTGAACTTTGTATGTAGAGCCGAAGCACTGAAATGCTAAAGCTCCTTTTTATTGTAGCTAAACTTTGTATATAGAGTCGAAGCAGTAAAGTGCTGAACTGTTGAAGCTTCTTTGAGTGGTTGTCAATAATGTATGTTGTTGAAATTGTGCCAATAATTTGATGTTTTTGCATATTTCCAAGAAAAGACAACTGTAGCATTATAACTTCCAAGACACGTCCACTCATTACTTATTGAATGCACAATGATGATTATGCTGTTGTATTTTGGGGCGACGCACTGAAGCTTGTGTTGAGAAATGCACGTTAATCAGAGGCGTCAATAAGAAAACTGTTTGAATTCAATACCTCAGATGTGATCACAAATGGATGCTTCAGATGAAGCAAGCATCGATCCAACGGTTGAGCATCGTCCTTCTCTCCTATAAAAAGTAAAATTCCTCTCACACATCAATTTTCAATTTTTGCAAAATCTTTGAATTTCTCCAGACATTCAAACTTTTCCAGTTATTTCCTCCTTCTTCGGCAACATCTCTTCCTTAAAGTTTCTTCACTTTAGATAATTCCTCAAACTTTTAATCCTTCATTGCTTTCTTTCTTCTTCATCTTTCATCTTTTGTTTATCTATGGCTTCTAGTTCAAGTGACACTAGTAGGAGGGTAACAGTAGCTAGATTAGGGGGTCAGAAGGTAAGTATTATACCATGAGTGAAGCCCCCATAGATTACGAGGCTGGGTGGGGGGCTACTAGGATACCTTCTATCGTGATCTTTGAAAATTTTGCCAAATTTAGGGACAAGTATAGGATCCTTGACTCTATAGAACTCTTAAGAACTGAAGCCCACGATCGAGCCTGCTATCCGAGGTCGGAATGTGTGGTTGTCAGTGAATACTTGTTTAAATGGGGGTATGTGTCTGCCTTTGTACCCATTTTTTAGGGCAGCGTTGAGATCCTACATGTTGGCTCCTACCCAATTATTACCTAATGTGTGGAGCCAGTTGGTGGGGGCATATTTTCTATAGAAGGAAATCTCCATGGGTAAGGACATGCCCCTCCACGTCTTCTAGCCTAGGATACTTAGGAAGGGAGAGTCTAAGGGTTGGTACTACATGACACCTTGGGGGGCTCATTTCCCCTTCATAGTAGGTCTGCCTTCTTCCATCATGGGATGGAAGGAGTCATGGTTCTAGGCGAGGAGAAAATGGCAAATGGTTAAGGGGGACAAAGCCCTAACATGCACTGTGTAGACCTAATACTCTGAAGTTTATTAGTACTTCATACTTAGATTTATCATCTTTTAGTAGTTCTGCATTCTGTTATCTTTTTTTAGTTAAAGGAATGCGGTACCTTCGAAATTTTGTTAATATGCCATCACTTGTAGCGGAGGAATACCGTGGTTAC
This sequence comes from Fraxinus quadrangulata, assembly GCA_903798255.1. NCBI lineage: Eukaryota > Viridiplantae > Streptophyta > Magnoliopsida > Lamiales > Oleaceae > Fraxinus > Fraxinus quadrangulata. Next base: position 10,961 of record CAIGRB010168920.1, read on the forward strand.
ATGAAAATAATGAGAGCAGTAAATGAGGAAGTACTACTTTCCTTACAATAAAAGTAAATGACAAATAATAAAGCAGTAAACAAGGAAGTACTACTTCATTTACAATAAGAATAATGTAAAAAAAATAAAAAATAAGTATTGAAAGTTATCAAACTCTGATACTGGGCAATCTATGTCTGTCAACTTGTACTAGTACCCTAATATGTCGTGGTAAGTCAAGTGGTCCATATTTGATATCTTTTATTTATTTTGTTGCAAATTCAGGGTCTTGCTTTGAATTTTCCCAAGAAGAGTAGGACGGGATTGAGGATATTATAGACGTCCTCAGAAGTCGTGCCACTTTAATCTCTTAATCGATGAAAACAAATTTTTCATCGACTTCGGACTGATGGCCTCAAAGGGTAAGAACTGAAACTCTTGAGTCATTAGGTGGCACTGTGTTGTGTATGTTTTAACTGTTAACTTCTTGTTTGTAGATGATTTTGGGAGGAAAAAGTACCCCACACCAAACACGGTAAAGAGCATGCTAAGAAAGGCGATGAAGAAAGGACCTGGGAGGATAAGGACAAGGGTAAAGTGGAGAAGGCTCAGAAGTAAAGAAAGTTGACCCACGAAAGTGGCCCCTCTCCTGGGAAATTCGGGACTACTGTTGTCCCAAGTGGCATTCTATTTATGCCTCAACCATCTCCTAAGTTGATACAAGCATCATTTGATACTTCCAAGGCCCAGAAGGTGAGGGCCAATGAAGAGGCTTCTAAGGAGAGAGTGCAGACCTCAGAGGCTGCTGAGAAGAAGGTTCCGATTACGAAGACTCCAGGGAAATCTAAGAGGTTTCCTAGCGAGGTAAGATGAGGAGATCGCCCTAACAATAATGGAGATGTTGTATGATCACATCCGGGGTGTTATTACAAATTTTTATAAGTTCTGGACTGAAAGGTAGAGGGATTATGTCTCCACCTGTGACGCGATTGATCTCACGGCCACACTTGTAAGCCAAAGAGCTAGGGCCCTGGGAGTTGCACTGGAGTATCAAGAGGTCCTTAAGTACATTCAAAATCGCAACTGGGACTCTTTGGAAAAGCTGACCTCGGTAGATGAGGAAATAAAGAAAATAAATGTAGAGGCGGTAGAGCTTAGGGCCCATCGAACTGAAGAGGCAGCCAAGTTGAAGTCTGTCTTGGCAGAGATCGAGGCTCTAAAGAGGGAAATTCATGAGTCCTAGTGGGAAGTGGACTCCTTGACAAAGAAGTCGAAACCACAAAAATAATTAGAAGCTGACATTCGAAGCCTTAGAGATAATGGGGCTCAAGGATGGCAATGGCTTTTTAGAAATCAAGGATGGCAAGTTGGGGAGGCTGAACGTCCGAAAGTTGATGCTTTGAAGGCAAGGGAAAAAACGGTTAAAGAATATATTGCAAACTTTCACTTAATTAAGGAGTATCAGTGCTTCGGTGTTTACTGGCGAACATTCGCTTATGTCAAAGTAATGGAGATTATGGGAGAGCTTTAACCAGAACTCAATGGTTCTGAACTCAAAATGGAGTTTTGGATGAAATGTCCCAAACTCATGTTGATGATGCAGTTGAGGCAAACCAAGAGGGTGCTTTTGAAGATGAGGCCTCTGGCCAGGAAGCTGCGACTGCTGAAGCACCAGTTACAAAGGCATCAGATCACCTGCCATCCCCAGCATAGAATATGAACTTGTATTTTTTATATTTTTTTATTTTCTGTGTAATGGCTGAGGCCCACATTTATGTACAAACGTCCCATTAATGAAATATATGTTTCTTCTATTTCCTTTTTTCATTGTATTTGAACTTCTGCAGTGATAGCATGTCTTGTAATTTATAACTTTGATCTTGAATGACAACTTGAACTTCAAGAGCTAATTATGAATAAGTTATATTCCTTCAGCAATCTGAAATTAATATGTTGAATTTGTACTTGAATAAGTAGATACAATTCAGCAACAACTTGAATAATCTGAATTTTAATAAATAGATACACCTTAGCAACAACTTGAACAATCTGAACTTGAATAATTTTTGTTTCCCTTTTCATGCATTCAGCTTCATCATGGGGAATTGTGTTACACACCTCGGAGGGTCAATGAGGTAATCCTCTTTGGATTGGATCCTCCCTTTCGAAGCTTCCATGCTTCCCTACATGGTAGATTGTGTATCCATGTAGAGGCTTTCCCCATGACGTTTAGCCTCATCATGGGAGGCTTGTGTTGTACGCCTCAGAGGATCAATGAGATAATCCTCATTGGGATCAGGTCTTCCCTTCCAAAGCGCCACGCTTCCTACATGGTGGATGGTGCATCCATGTGGAGGCTTTCCTCATGACGTTCAGTCTGGTCATGGGAGGCTTGTGTTGTACGCCTCGAATGATCAATGAGATAATCCCCGTTGGGATCAAATCCTCCCTTCCGGGGCCCTCATGCTTCCCCACATGGTGGATGGTGCATCCATGTTGAGGCTTCCCCCATGACGTCCAGCCTCATCATGGGAAGCTTATGTTGTATGCCTATGTTGATTAATGAGGTAATCCCAGTTGGGATCAAATCCTCCCTTCCGAGGCACCCACACTTCCCCACATAGTGGATGGTGTATCTATGTGGAGCCTTCTCTCATGATGTACAGCCTCATCATAGAAGGTTTGTGTTGTACGTCTCGGAAGATCAATGAGATAATCCCCGTTGGGATCAAATTCTCCCTTTTGAGGTGCCCACGCTTCTCCACATGGTGGATGGTGCATTCATGTGGAGGCTTTTCCCATAATGTTTAGCCTGGTCATGGGAGGCTTGTGTTGTATGCCTCAGAGGATCAATGCGGTAATCCCTGTTGAGATCAGATCCGGCCTTCCGAGGTGTCCAGGCTTCCCCACATGGTGGATGGTGCATTTATGTGGAGGCTTCCCCCATGAAGTTCAGCCTCATCATGGGAAGCTTGTATTGCACGCCTCGGAAGATCAATGAGGTAATCCCCGTTGGGATCAGATCCTTCCTTTCGAGGTACCCACGCTTTCCCACATAGTGGATGGTACATCCATGTAAAGGCTTCTCCCATGACGTTCAGCCTTGTCATGGAAGGCTTGCCTTGTATGCATTTCAGTTAACAACATTATTTCATTGAACTCCACAAATATTTATGAAGGGTGGGAAGGTTCTTCCAGTGACAACCTACTTATTGATAATATATTCTAAGATGTTCGACGTTCTGCGAGTACGATTGCACTTTCCCATTCAGGTCTTCCATCCAATAAGTCTATGTTCATAACTCCTCTTTAATGTGATATGGTCCTTCCCAATCATTCCAATCAATCATTCCAAGAGGATTTTATGCACTTTAAGATCTTCAGTCATAGGTAATCATTGATAATTGAGCTTCGAATTCTGCTTTATTGAGTCTCAGTTTGAGGTATAAGCTTCAGAGCTTCAGTTGAACAAGTAGTGCTTCAGCGTCGGAACCTTATCAAATTGTTTAGTGCTTCCACTTTCTCTTAAGCCTCGACATTGAGGTGCTTCAGTAATGTTGGACCTCGGAGATACATTGGGCTCGGGCAATGGCGCCTCGAAATTTCGAGGCTTTGGCCTATGCGCCTTTGCAAATAGGTTTTGACCATTTCTTTACTTTTGGCCCATTGGACTTTGGTCAATTGGGCTTATGCCAATTTGGGCACAATAGGACTTATGTCAATTTGGACGCAACAAATGTGGTATAAGGTGGTAGAGCGCGAGAAAGATTTTAATTTAATGAAGTCAATTTTTTCGTTCTTCATTAAATGATATTGTAGTATTTGAATGGTTTCTATCAAGTTAAAACTATTTTTCATTATTTTATGAATAAGGACTGATGAGTCCAATTTAGGTCGAGCTCGAGCTCTGAGCCCCAGGAATGCCTTTTCCCAATTTGGCCTCAACGCCTCGTGACCTCCTCGGTCATGTCTCCTCGGGATTGTGTCTTCCAGGCCATTAGGTCTTCTTCGAGATCACGATTACAACCTCATGCCATGCAATCCTTGACTTATTAGGACTCTCTCTCGTGTCAATGCTTGTTCATCCCTAAGAAATAGAGTCCCACTAATGATATAATACCTCATCCTGAAAGGATTCTACTATCAGAGTCCAATTCTTATCCAAACACATGGATGATAAAAAAACCAATTAAGTTGCAACTTCCAATCACGGTAGAACTCCTAGGGATTTCAACATTGTAATACTACTAGGAATGCACTACCATCCTCTATAAATGCATCATCTCCAATTCATTAATAAGGTACATTTTCACCTAGTTTTCCAGTATATATATTTTCTTAAATTCTCTCTCCAACTTAAGCATCGGAGGGGCGACGAGGGTACACCTCGACGCCTTTGTTTCAGGTACCGAAAGATCTTGTTCGTCCTCATTCTCAGTCGTCAAGCTCAGAAATCAGTAGGTACAATTTTTAGTAGTATCATTGGTGCCATCTGTAGAAAATGCTACCAAAAGCCATGGTCAACACAGATTCAAGTCTTCCTCCAGCGAGCTCATCCATACTAGACCTACCACCTGTTCTGGAGCCCCAAGTTCATCAAGCAGAACCATCTGTAGTGCCAACAACCTAACCACAGGTGGTTAATCCGGGTGCCTTCGAAGAACTTCGTCAACAAATTGCGACGTTAACTCAGTTACTAAGCCAAAGGAATGGGCATCCGACGCAGGAGACACCGCCGGCATCGACAGAAGGACAACCAGAAGGGTTCATGACCGATGCTCGAGCTCAGGATGCTCGTAAAGTTCATGATAATGGTGGATCTGGGGCTTCGGGCGTACCCCCACCGACCTTGGCCTCAAGGTTGGTCACCATGGACTCAAACAAACTGGCCAAAATTATACATGATGGAATCACTGCTGGATTACAAAAGAATACACAAGGCAAGACATGATTTATCCCTAATGATCCTTTTATACCAGAAGTGTTCTCCTATCCGCTCCTAGACAGGTTTAAACTCCCACGCATGAATGAGTATGATGGAACAATTGATCCTATCAACCATCTCAACGTGTATATGGATGTCATGAACTTACACGTGGCACCGGATCCCGTTATGTGTAAAGGTTTTCAACAAACTCTGACCAACGCTGCCAGGGATTAGTTCTCTACCCTAGAGCCCAATTTCATTGCCTCATTCTCTGACTTGGCCGATAAGTTTTTTGCCTTCTTCGCCAGTAGCAAACGTATCAAGAAGATAGCCGCATCCCTCATGCAGCTCAGGCAAGGACCGAATGAATCCTTGCATAACTTCATGATGAGGTTCAACAAGGAAAGACTTCAGATGCCCGATCTTCACATAATAGCAACAATCTCCATCCTCACTATGCTATAAGATGCGAAGCCTTTAAGATGTCTTTTTTGAAAAACCCACTGATGTCCGTGATCGAGCTACTTACTCGAGCAAAAAAATATATCAATATGGAAGAAATACTTAACCCGAGGAAGAATCCTCACCCGACCTCGGAGAAACCCGAACACAGAAGACAACACGATTTTAATCCTCGTTCGGAAGCTAACAGGAACGATCAGAGGCAGGAGATGCTGCTGACATCACTAAATCATCTGAACACTTCCAGGTCAAACATTTTGATGGAGATCAAGGATATGAAGGAGCTTAAATGGCCTTCATGGATGCAATCCCCTCCCAATACTTGAGACATGAGCAAGTATTGTGATTACCATCAGGATCATGGGCATACAATAGAGAACTGCAAAGCCCTCCAGCATGAGATTGAGGCTCTGTTTAAAAGGAGATTTTTAAATTCATACGTCAATCATGATAAGTGCCCGAGGAATGATCGAGACAAGGGGAAAAGTCCAGAAGGAAAAGTAAAAAAGGGGATTTTTAAATTCATACGTTAGTCATGATAAGCGCCCGAGGAATGATCAAGACAAGGGGAAAGGTCCAGAAGGAAGAGGGAATGACAAGCCTACGGCAGGAACAATCAACATTATTGTTGAGGGAATAGTATTAGGAGGAGACTTGAACAGTGAACAAAAGCAGTATGCCAGGCAGTATAGTCCGAGCTTGAGGATGACGCCTGCTGACATGGAAGAAATCACATTCGGGTCACAGGATTTGGAAGGCTTGTCACATCCACACGATGATGCCTTGGGTATATCAGCGATCATATCTAATTTTGAGGTAAAGATTATATTGGTTGACAATGGGAGCGCGGCCAACATTCTCTCTCATGAGACATACTCTAGGATGGGAATTTCGACCGAACAGCTCAAAGCTATTAAAATACCACTTCAAGGATTTGGAGGCTGCACGATCATTCCGGAGGGAGTCGTCAATCTTCACCTTACATTGGGATCAAATCATAAGCAAGTAACTGAAATCACATCATTCCAGGTAGTCTGTACTTCAATGGCTTACAACACCATTCTGGGAAGGCCATTACTCAACAATATCAGAGCTATTGTTTACTATGAAGTTCCCTACAAGTAATGGTATGGGGATAGTACGTGGAGACCAGTCAACTGCTAGACAGTGCTACATTACTAGTGTTTTGGGAATAAGCTCCAATGTCATGCAAATATTATCATCCGAACCAGAGCCCGACCTTAGAGGAAGACCACTCTTTGGGCTTTGGAACGCAGATAATCTGAAGATTTATTATAAGTAGTTTATTTTACTTTCACATAGTATTTTTCATTTCGCTTTTACTTTTTAGTTTGTCAGGCTTACATGCCCTACGTCTTTTTACTTTCTAGTTTGTAGGGCTCACGTGTCCCGTGCCTTTTTACTTTTTAAGTGGTCGGGTCTGCGTGCCCACGATCGGTGTTTAAGAAAGATAAGTTTGCTAGAATAATTAGAGTCAGGATTTTAATATTCTTAACCTCAAACACCCGCGAAGCCTTGCCATGAGCAAGCACCTCAAAGCTTTGTCCCGTGCAAGCACCTCAAAGCCTTGCCTCGAGCAAGCACAACAAAGCATTACCATGAGCAAGCCCTTCAAATCCATGTCCTATGCAAGCACNAAGCCTTGCCTCGAGCAAGCACAACAAAGCATTACCATGAGCAAGCCCTTCAAATCCATGTCCTATGCAAGCACCTCAAGCATTTCCCTGAGCAAGTACAACAAAGCCTTATCCTGTGCAAGCACCTTAAAGCCTTGCCATGAGCAAGCACAACAAAGCCTTGCCATGAGCAAGCACCTCAAAGCTTTGTCCCGTGCAAGCACCTCAAGCCTTGCAAGCACAACAAAGTCTTGCCATGAGCAAGCACCTCAAAGCTTTATCCTGTGCAAGCACCTCAAGCCTTGCCCCGAGTAAGCACAATAAAGCATTGTCCCAAGCAAGCACCTCAAAGCCTTATCCCATGCAAGCACATCAAGCATTGCCTCGAGCAAGCACAACAAAGCCTTACCATGAGCAAGGACCTTAAAGCCTTGTCCCCTGCAAGGACCTCAAGCCTTGCCCCGAGCAAGCACAACAAAGCTTTGCCATGAGCAAGCACATCAAAACCTTGTCCCGTGTAACGAAATCAAAGTATTACCCCCAAGCAAGCACAACAAAGCCTTACCATGAGCAAGCGCCTCAAAGTCTTGTGTCGTGTAAGCAAATCAAAGCATTGCCCCAAGCAAGCACAACAAAGTCTTGCCACGAGCAAGCACCTCAAGGCCTTGCCCCATGCAAACACCTCAAGTCTTACCTCAAGCAAGCACCTCAAAACCTTACCCCGTGTAAGCACCTCAAGCCCTACCACCAAGCAAGTAAACTCAAGCCTCACCCCAAACAAGAACATCGAAATAGCTTCGTCAGATTCCTCGAGCACCATATTGAAGATTCGAGTTTGTAGGCTAACTATGCCAAAGATATTACGGCTTGTAGTTTCTTGGGATACTACAATGCTCGGGAATACACATCGAACTTTAAACTTTGATTGTTCGAGTTTTGGCCTCTTCGGACTTGAGAGCCTAATACTTTTCGGGTTCCTACTCTAAACTTTGATTGTTCGATTTTTGGACTCCTCGAGCTTGAGAGCTTAATACTCCTCGGGTTCGTAACTCTAAACTTTAATTGTTCGAGTTTTGGACTCCTCAGGCTTGAGAACTTAATACTCTTCGGATTCCTAACTCTAAACTTTGATTGTTCGAGTTTTGGCTCATCGGGCTTGAGAGCTTAATATTCTTCGGGTTCCCAACTCTAAACCTTAATTTGTTTGATTTTTGGACTCATCGGGCTTGAGAGCTTAATACTCTTCGAGTTTCTAACTCTAAACTTTGATTGTTCGAGTTTTGGACTCATCGGGCTTGAGAGCCTAATGATCCTCGAGCTTCTAACTTTGTTGGCTAATTATGCATTTCCAAAAGCTGATCATGCCTTTCACTAGACTGGTCTTGCCTTTCCACAAGGATGATCATGGCTTTCCATAAGGTTGATCATGCGTTTCCATAAGGCTGATCTTGCTTTTCACCAGGCTGATCATGCCTACTATCAAAGCTGATCGTGCCTAATCAAAAGGCTGATCATGCTTAGTCTCAATGCTGGTCATGCCTAATCAAAAGGCTGATCTTGCCAATTCCAAGGCTGATCATGCCTAATCAAAAGGCTGATCATGCCTAGTCTCAAGGCCGGTCATGCCAATTTCAAGGTTGATCATGCCTACTCAAAAGGCTGATCATACCTACTATCAAGGATGATCATGCCTAGTTTTATGGTTGATCGTGCCTACTCAAAAGGCTTATCATACCTTGTCTCAAGGCTGGTCATGCCTATTTTCAAGGCTGGTCATGCCTACTATCAATGCTGATCATGCCTATTTTCAAGGTTGATCATGCCTAATCGAAAAGCCGATCATGCCCACTTTCAAGGCTGATAATGCCTAATCAAAAGGCTGATCGTGCCTATTTTCAAGTCGGATCATGTCTATTTTAAAGCCTGATCATGCTGATCGTTTGATTCCCCACAAGTGAACGGGATCGTGA
>CAIGRB010168946.1:0-12326 GCA_903798255.1 Fraxinus quadrangulata
CTAGATGGAAAATAGGAGATTGTACTTGAATTGTCCCATGCCTACAAATTGGAACATTCTTGGTATGTACCATTTGATCCAGGCGCTGGTGATTTGTTGTACCTGCGAAAGAGGGGGATTCGAATGTTCTAGGTGTGTAACATTCTTGGCGTGTGCCATATGAACGACCACACAGGCCACAGCTTACTTCTCTTGGGTAAGTTTATATTAGTTAGCATTTTCAAAGTTGCTAATGTTGCTTCGTTTGCTGCAGGTTCGGATTCGAGGTCGAATCCTTTCAAAGAGAGAGGGGATGATATGATCCGGGGTAGGCGTCAAGCAAATGAGGGCTCAGAGTATGATGAGAAGGAGTCAAGGATAAGTCCAGAGAAGGATCCATTGCTAGTGGAAGAAGGATCAATGACTCAATCGAGGGCAAAGCAGGTGAAAGAAGCGATGTCATTGCTTGTTCAAGCTACGATTGACGATATGACGATCGTGACAAATATTGGAGCAAGTTCTATGTTGGGGTCGAGGCTGGAATCCGGATGGATGAGCTTGATTCAAGTAGCTGAACCTGGAAGATAGCCAGAGGTGGCGCCCCCACGCCCATTTTCACCAGATATTACAGCAGCGCCATTACACGACGCCCCCCGTTCCCGACTAGTTTAATTTTTCGCGAATTTCCTTATTTTACTAGAATTCTATTTTTAGTCAATCTCCTATCTTATTTATGAGATTATACACATTTCTTACCTAATTTCTAGGGTTTGGTATAAACACCAAAAACATTCATTGTTAGAAAAAACTTTTGACAAATTATTATCAAGATCTAAATCTTGTGGCGTTCAAGCATCAGATCGTGGGTTCTTCATTGTGTAATCAAGGGGTTCAACGCATCGTCGTTATCATTGTATTTTTTGATTTACCTTGTTGGGTTCAAATCCAAAATCGAGTTTAATTGGCATTCTTGGGTTCCGCATCAATCTAGTTGTGGATTTCATAGTCACCGTTGCTATAGGATTCCCATCACTAGAGGTTTAGCTTCCACCCATTTGGTGAAGTAGTCAACTGCTATGATCGTAACTTTTGTTCCTCCCTTTCCTGTTGGTATGGGACCGATTAAATCGACCCCCCATTTGGAGAAAGGCCATGAGGCGATTACGCAATTTAGCTCATTTGGTGGAAGGTTGATTCTGGGAGCAAACCTTTGGTATTTGTCACATCTTCTGGCAAATTATAAGGCGTCCTTTTTCATAGAAGGCGAAAAGTATCCTTGGCGCACGATTTTCTGTGCTAGTGATTGTCCTTCAGCATAGTTTCCACATATTCCTTCGTACACTTCCTCTAGGGCACTACGTGCCTCTTCTTCATTCAAACACTTAGGTAGAGGTACATAATACCCCATTTATATAGGACGTTATTGACTAATGTGTACTTGGCTGCCTTCGTGCAGAGTTTCCTTACTATGATATGATCTTTTGGACCTGACCCCATTTTTCGGTACATAATAATCCTATCAATCCATGTCGATTTAGGGTCAGGTGTCATATGAATTACTTCAAGCTCTTCGATCGTAGGTAACAGATTCTTCCCACTGGGATACTATCAAATTTTTCAATCCCCTCACTTGTTGCTAATCGGGCCAAGGCATCAGAGTGGTTATTTTGAGTTCGGGGAATTCGTTCGATCTGTACTTCCTAGAAATTTTTTAACTCCTATTTAACAATCTGGAGATAGCTGTTCATCATTTCCTTATTTACTTGATAAGCCTAATTGACCTAATTTACCACTAGCTAATAATCGCTACGTACTACTACGCGACCAATCCTCATTTCCTTCGCCATTCTTAGGCCAGCTATAAGGGCTTCGTACTCAGCTTCGTTGTTCAAAGCACTGAAGTCGAACGAAAATGCTTCACAAAATAATTGGTGATTAGGGCTGATTAATACAACCCTAGCTCCTGCTCGTGTCTCTGTGGATGATCCATCAACAAAAAGCCTCTATGGTTTGTTATGACAAGGCTCTTCTATCATATCTGAACTGAATTCTGCAACGAAATCTACAAGGGCTTGTCCCTTGATAGAAGTGCATGGTTTGTACTTTATATCAAACTGACCGAGCTCAATAGCCCATTTAACTAACCTCCCTGATGTATCCAGTTTTTACAGGACCTGCCTCAATGGGTAGTTAGTTAGTATCTCAATTGGTTATTCCAAAAAGTACTGTCTTAACTTTCGAGCCGCGATGACCACTGCATAAGCTAACTTCTCCAATGGGAAATAGCGGAGCTCAGCTTCATGCAAAGCCTTGCCGACATAGTAGATGGGGTGCTGTATTCACTCTTCTTCTCTGACTAACACCGCACTGTTGGCATGTTTTGATACCGCGAGATACAACATCAACGTCTCCCCTGTTTTTGGTTTTGATAATACAGGGGGAATGTGCTCGATGCAACTTTAGTTGGTCAAATGCAAGTTGGCATTCTGGTGTCCATTCAAATTTTCCCTCCTTTCAACACGTCGATGAAAGGTCTACATTTGTCTGTTGATCTCGACATAAAACGACTTAAGGCTACAACTCGTCTAGTTAAACTCTGAATCTCTTTAGGTCTGGTGGGAGAGCGCATCTCAATTATGGCCCTTATTTTCTCTAGATTAGCTTCAATCCCTCTGCCATTTACCAAATAGCCTAAGAACTTCTCCAAGCTAACGCCAAAGGTGCACTTGTGCGGGTTTAACTTCATTCCATAAGCTCGTAGGATTTCGAACATCTCAGGAAAGTAATGTTGATGATCTTGGGCATTCATGCTTTTTACTATCATGTCGTCGACGTACACCTCCATGGTGTTACCAATTTGCTTAGCAAACATAGAGTTTACTAAGCATTGGTAAGTTGCTACAACATTCTTGAGGCCAAAAGGCATGACTTTATAACAATAAAGACCTCCATCGGTAATAAAAGTTGTGTTTTCCTGATTCGGTTCATACATGGAGATCTGATTGTACCCTGAGTATGCATCCATGAAGCTGAGCAATTTATGTCCAGCGATGTCATCCACCATCTGATCTATCCTTGGGAGCGGAAAGTTGTCCTTTGGGCGGGCTTTGTTTAGATCGGTAAAATCGATGCACGTCCTCCAATCTCCATTACTCTTCTTCACTAAAACAGGGTTGGCAACCCATTTCGAATATTTGGCTTCTTAAATAAACCCATTGCAGAGCAAGTTTTGTACTTCTTTATTCAAGGCTTTATACCGTTTTGAGTTTAAAGGTCGGCATCGTTGCTGCTTTGGTCGTACCATTGGATCAACTTCCAACCTGTGTCACACGACCTTTGGGTCAATTCCCTTCATATCCGAATGTTCCCAAGCAAAAACATCAAGGTTTTCTTGAAGGAACTTAATGATCTGAACTTTGAATGGGGATCGCAATTTACGACCTACTTTGAGTTCTTTCTGGGGTCACCCATACCGACCTTGATAGCATCCAGCTCTTCCACTGGTTTTCCTCCCCTTATCTTCAGGCGTGAGTCCAATGAATTTAGTGTGGATTTGAATGTGTAAATCATGTGGACTTCTGGAGGAAAATGGATTTTCCTTCTTTCGAATCAAACACCAATTGGCATCTCTCAGCAACCTCTTTGTTCCCCTTGACCTGTCCTACGCCATAAGGAATGGAAAATTTGATGGAATAATGATACATAGACACAATTGCCTTGAGGTTGAACAACAAGGGTTGCCCCATTATAGCATCATAAGGGGATTTTAAGTCCAGGACCACAAATTCTGCGCTCAACTTGGCTTGACGAGGGGATTCTTCGAGTTTTACAGGGAGTTTGATTATCCCTTTTGCTACGGAGGGAGAACCATTAAGCCCTAGAACCATACTTGAATAAGGTTGTAGGAAGCTCTAGGGAATCCCAATTCATTCCAGGATACCGATGTAAAGTATGTGAAGTGAGCTTCCTATATCGACCAATACCTTGGGAATATCCACTCCAGACATGGGAATGGAGATTACAAGATCCCAGGATATGGATTTGGGTCTGCCTCCATTTCTTCAAATAAGAGCTAGTCGTCAGTGGACTTTTTGCGATGTTTCTCAGTTATGCCAATCTCAGACAGGTCGGCCACGATAGGTCATTTAGATCTGAATTCTCCCATTTGTGGATGTTGTTGATTCCTTATCATTCAAATCTGGGTGGAAAGTAGGTTTACGCTGCAAGCTCTTACTTTCGCTTGATTTTCGCGCACCACCCCCTGGTCCATGAAAAGTTGGGAATTTAAGACAATAGTGATATGTAGAGGTGGCTGGCTGTAGCTCGTACAGTATAGGCCTTCCCAATATGGCATTATTATTGTAAGAAAGATCAACAATAATGAAATTTGCTAGAATTCTTCTTTGACGAGGTGGCTCTCCCAGTTCTGTCATTAGGACAATCTGTCCTTTAGCTTCTATAGGATCTCCAAAGAACCCTTGTAACCTTTTATAGTATGGCTGTAGCTGTTGTTCTTATATTCCCATTCATTCCAAAGTTTAGGAATATAACACGTTAACTGAGCTCCCATTATCTACCAGAGTTCGATGTATTTGGGCTCTAGCGACGTCATGGCTATGAACAACGCATCGCTTTGATCCTACAACACTCCTTGTGCATCTTTTTCTATGAATCCAAACTACTCTGAGTATGGCATTTCACGAGCTTCAGTATGTAGGTACACTGGATTGTGGTTCTGCCAAGTGCGAGCGTCACGGCTATTTTTTGCCTAGCTCTTCGTGAGCTTTCAAAACACTGGTTTCTGCTTATCAAAGTTCGGATCTCGACCCGATGCTATGCCTCCCAAGCTTGGGGTCCAGGTCAGCCTTGCTGAGATGTCCTTTATTGGTTGACGTCAGCTGGGTTCGCCTCCCTAGGCTTAGCTACGAATTTCTGCAAATGATCTCGCCTGGTAAGCGTTTCCACTTTTTCTTTCAGGTTCCTACAGTCGTCAGTATTGTGTCCGGCCATTCTGTGAAAATGATAGTACTTCGCCTATCCTTTCCCACCGAATTCTTTTTTCTGCGGCTGAGGTCGACGGAAGGTCTCCTTCTCCCCAGCTTGTAGGAAGACCTCCTCCAAGGTTGCATTCAATGGATGGTATTCACGGTATTTGTTAGGATATGGCCTTAAATGATTTTGGTCTCTCCTATCTTTTCTCCTATCTCGTGTAGCATCCTTATCCACTTATTTTCCTTGGCTTGACGCGGGGACTACGAGTTAGGTTTGAAATCTTCCTGGTCTGAGGTGGCTTCTTCTGCACTGATGTATTTTTAGCTTAGCTCAAGAACTCATGGTACGTACGAGGTCCTTCCTTGTGTATTGACCACCAAAATCTTGTTTTTGGCCTTAATCCTGAAAGTACAGCCATGAGTGGAGCATCATCAGAGATTTTTTCGACTTCCATAGACTGCTTGTTGAACCTATTTCGGTAGCTCTTGAGCGATTCAGTATTCTCCTGCTTTATGCTTACAAGTCGTTCCTTTGGCGTAGTTCTTGCTTTCGAACCCATGAACTGGGCAAAGAACGCTGTGGCAAGGTCACTCCAATTTTTTATTAACCTCTGGTGCAGTCTTCTGAACCATCTTTGAGCTTTGTCTCCCAATGTTAAGGGAATAGCACGGCACATTATGACATCTCTTACTCCCTGCAATTCCATCTAGGAAATGTACTTGTCTATATGGCTAAGTGGATCTCCTTCCCTATCATACCCTATAAGTTGTGGCATCTTCAACTTTTCAGGTAGAAGTTCAATGAGGATATCCTCGGTGAAGGGAGAATGACATTTTGTGAAATATTCTTCTGTCTTTCCCTTGTCCTCAGCCTCCAGGTTGACAATTTATTTTTTTGGGGCACTCATTTTAGGTCTAGGTTGTTCCATTAGGCATTCATCGTAGAGTTCATCACGTCTAGTAACGGTTGTTAAGGAGTGTTGGGAGCCCAACCTATCGAATACGCTTTTGGTCCTTTTAGCAGTGGGCCTAGTCGTCGTGGGAAAACTCTTGATTTCTTCAGTTAGACTCTTAGAAGGTTCTTCTCCTAAGAACTGGAGAGTCCTTCTAGTGGGAGGTCACCTGGTCTTCTCCCTGTGTGGGGAATTTACTTTGGTGTCTTGTGGTAAAACATGGGTTTGGTTTTGTTCTAGCCTGTCGACCATGTTTGTCAATTTTTCAATGGCCTCCCTCATTACAGTCATTTGAGGGTCAGCTACTTGGTTTCGACTTCGCCTCCTCTCAACACATTGTAGGTTGCTGGTTCGTTCATGATGAGTATAAGATTGATTCCGAGATGCTGAAGAATTATCCATGATGATATTTCCTTATGGATATCGGTTGCAAGGAAAAATGGGGCTGCTTCCACAAGTTGGGTCCCTCCTTCTGGCGTCAAACTGTTGACGGTTTGAGTCAACTTCAAGGATAATAGGTACTTTTTTATTGATAGTTATACAATAGTTGATAATGTAGTTACAAATGTGTTAATCTTGCCTTTTTCTAAGGAAATATTTGAAATATGTTAAGTAAGAACATTTCTTGAGTGAAAAAAAGAGTGATCCCCTCGTATTACCACTATTCTCCCTTTAATATGAGAGAAAGTACATGCTTCATTAATTTCTTGTCCTGTCAGCCGCAATTTCGAGCTAAGGAAGTACATACACTGGGATAATTCGATTGGCTACCGAGCTCAACCTGGCAATTTAATGATTATCAAATCTTAAGTGGGCCCTAACAATTAATGAAGCTAGTCTTGGGAAAGGAGCCGGAATATTTAGTCAGGGCTTATGTAAGCACTGATGTTAGATTGTTTCCTCTGGATCTTTCTGATTGGCCAACATATTATCATGTCAGTGACTTCAATCATTAGAATTTTTTCCTTTTTCTTAGGGGATTAAACAATCTTCCTCAACACGCTAACCATCCTAGCTGACCTCGTATTACCGAGATCACATTATCACGTGCTCATCACGAGTATTAATTCGATCTTACTGAGCTATAACCTCGACCCGTTACCCAAAGCTCGGCATGCCAACAAGTACGATCTTACTGAGCTATAACCTCGACACGTTAACCAAAGCTCGGCATGCCAACAAGTATGATTGTACATTGGTGAGAACGTGTCTTTTACTACTTAGGGTTTACTTTTCCTATCTAATTCCAGAGGGCACATTATTTTATGCATGATTATATTTTGGAAAAAAAAATGGTATTTGGACTTTTCATTCAAAACTTTTAAGATTCGTTATCTATTGATCAAACATTCCCGTTAGGTTTCGCTACATTGTGTAAGTGTTATGCCCTATATCCGACCGATTTCGGTTGTGAACACTTTCAATATGTTTAATACATTTATTTTAGCAATATATATTATTTATTTGCATTGATATTCTAATAAATTATATTAAATTACAAAATCCATAGATTCAACTATTTATAATTTGTTAATTACATAAAGTTATGATTGTGAGATACAAATTACATATGGTAGAATCTTAAATCATTTGTGGTCGTATGTAAGAAGATACATATATCGTTATTAAATATGGACCATCATATGTGACATTTCTTACTTATAAAATAAGTAGCTGATCTCACAAGTTAAAATGTGATGACACTTAAATGAACACATGAATATTTTGTTATAAAATAAAATACTGGAGACCAGCTAGAGAGATTCTACATGGATAACTATCTGAGTGTTGGTTAATCTTTCTCGAACATTCGATAGTGGAATTGAACCTTTAACTTGAAATCATCATAGTGCCTTATATGGGACGATCATGCTTTGGTAATATTGGACGTTGGTCTGCCAAGAATTGCTAATACAGTATCGTCCAGGTATGTCAAGAATCATATAAATGTTGTGAATGATCAACTGAGGATTCGTCACTCTTTGATTGTAAAAGACTATTCATTCAGTTAAATTGATAACGAAATCTTTGGCCAATGTGTGCTCATAAGTCGAAAAAAGTTTTCGACTTATATTGATATAAGAGAGGGATGAATGATATGATTAATAATTGATGACACATATGCATATCTCATAATTGATCTGATCATGTTGACGAATGTATTATAGTTCACATTAAACGAACAAGTTTAGTTTTGTCATACGACGCGACATTTTCTCACATGTATTGCCCTAGTACATTATTAGATGTCAACCTAGGATGACGAATGTGAATTGATGATAAATTAAATGAGGTATTTTAATTTATCATTATTGATAAAATTAAAATAATAATTCATGTCATTAGGCATCATGATCGTGAATCTAATGCGTCACACACGAAGGGAGAACTAGAAGAATGCAATTCACCAATAAATTAATTAACAAATGTTGGACAATTAATTAATTAATTGGGTTGCTTGTTAATGGACCCGAATTAATTAATTCATGGACCAAATTTAATTAATTGGATTAATTAAATATTGGATCGGTTAAGTTTAAGAGACGGGCCAGCTCACTTAGACCTTTATTAATAGGCTGCTAAGGTTTGAAAAATCATAACACCGCACAATTATATTCTTGCTAGCACAAGAAAAGAAAAACTATACTTCTCTTAATCTTGTTATTTGTGTAGATTTTTATTGGAGGCTGGACAATTGAACAACTATGATTGTATATCGGAATTGTTCTTCAATGAATTCATCAAAGTTATAATTTCCTATCACAATTTTTATTTAAACATGAAGTAGATCCTTGGTGGGAATTAAAATATATTTTATTTTTTATTGTGTATGATTAAGTAAATTCCCAATAATGGTATCATAACCTACTTTGTACTTGTTAGAAACTATATTACATGTTTGAACAATCAAAAGTTGATTGTTCATTTTTTCTTGAATATGATAATTTAGAAAATTATTTTTCATCTTCAAAAACCTATTTGGAAAAGAAAATCAATACTTTTGGTCAAAATTGGATCTAAAATCAAGGAAGGGATGCGAGCGACAAAGCCATCGCGGGCACGGCAACGCACGGGTCTCAGGCACGTCGTCGCTCTGCATATCGGCACTTGCCACCCCAATAACCTATAGTAGTGAGTGCTGCTTTTACGACAGCAGGCGATTTTTTCTTCTATCATAGCATCAGCAGCTGTGGTGATGTCGTTGCGTGTTGCATCGGGCTCATTGCCACTGCAAGTGATGAAAGACCATCGTCTCAGTGCTGCGGCTCTCGCCACAGTGGATGGGTGCAGTGCCACCCAAACCCTAGATTGTTTGGAAATTTTTTGGGGGTGGGGCCTCCCCACAATTTATGAAATTACAGGCCCCACCTGCATATAAAGATTTAAGGGTCAAACTACAATTTTAAAATAAAGGACCTTTCATGCAATTTTTGAAATTTAATGACCTACTTTTAATTTCAATATATGAGTCGTGTTGCAATTTTTAAATTGTTTTGAATTTAAATATTAAAATGGTTTTGAGTTTAAATTTATAATAGGTTTAGACCCAAAATTTTAAACTTGGCCCAATTAAAATATTGTTTAAAATTGACAGCTTTTATATTATTGTTAAAATTGGATTTTAACTCAAATATTAAACATTGACTCTAAATTGAATTCGATTTCATCTAGGGATTTCATTCTAAATTAAAATATTAATTCAATTAGAATTAGAGTTAGAATATAATTTGACTCACAATTAAAATTTGATTTTTATCATGTTAACCCATCCAATTATATTCATGGAATTAGAGTCGGACTCTAATTTGGTATTTAATTAAAATTTGATTTTAATTAAATTGATCCGTTGATTTATTTAATTGGTTAATTTGATTAATTAATTATTTAATCATTTTTTATCCATTTATCTGCATGAGTTTAGATGACTATTATTGCTAGGTTCTTGAAACGTAGCAGCCCACGAACAGCTCAAACTCGTCAAAAGATGAGCCCGAGCATGAGCTGAACGGGCCGGCTCGCTAGAAGAGCCGAGCTTGCTTGCCTTGTACTGTTCACGAGCAACTCGACGAGCCCACGAACTGCTCGACTCGTGGGCCTTTAATAATAATAATAATAATAAAAACGACGTTATTCAGTGACTAGAACGGTCACTGAATTTATTCAGTGACCGTTTTGGTCACTTAATTTTTTATTTTTTTTTCATTTTTTTTCTATAAATACCCACCCCCGAATCAACATTTTTTCCCACTAATACTCTCATTCTCTACTCTACTCTCTACAATTTACAAATTATCAACATTCAACAATATCATAATTATCATTCATTCATTTCATTCTATTATCATCTTCATCTTCTACTTTTTTTACATTATTATCTTGATTTTACTTTTACAATTCATTTTATACACTGTTACATAATTTTCATTCACTTCTCAATTCTACATTTCTATTTTCTATATTCTACTTCAAATCTTCAACATTCAATTTCTATTATTAGCAAATGGATGGACAAGCATTTATTAAAACTTTGTTCGGTATGGAAGGCGAAACACATGCCCAAAATCAAATTGGGAATGAATTCGCCGGTCTCAATGAATTACCAATTCCAAAAAATATTGAAGATTTCGACGTTCGTGAAGGTAGTCATCCAACTGATTTGGATGATGTTGATCTTAATGGTTTAATTGATTTGGAATAAGATGAAGAACCTACATTAAATATTCCTGATGCAAGAGGGAAGAGAAAGGGGAAGAAGTAAGCAAAATGTTGGGACCATTTCAAATTGATTCACACTGGTCGTGTGGTCGATGGACTTCAAGAAACCAAAGTAGTATGTAAATACTACCAACAACGACTAGTATGGCAAAAATGCATTGGAACTACCCACCTCAATCGTCGCTACAAAAATAGTGCGGCCAAACATGGGCTTCTTCTAGTTGGTCAAACGCAACTACAGTTTGGTACTCCAAGTGCCGGTGCTACTACTACACCACTTTTTATATGGATGTATTCGGAGGACGAAGCTCAAACGGGAATGGTGAAGTTCGTTGCCGTGGCGGAGTTGCCACTAGCAACGAACAACCAACATTTCTTAAACTACGTTCGACAATATCTTCAACTGAGGTATGTTGGGGTAAGTCGAAATACTCTTCGGTCTGATATAATTGAATATTTCTTAATTCAAAGAAACTATTGATTGTGGATTTAGAAAAATATGGAAGTGCTGTTGACCCCAAAAAATGGCTAAATAGATGCCGGGCCCGCTCTGCCACGTCAAGCACGATTTCGGAGCGCTTTTGTCGAGACAACGACGATAGTCAGTTGGAATTGAGCATGGGAGGCAGTTTTTGGCAAGAGACGAAAGACGGTCAGACTCTGGCAAATGGAACATGAGACAATTGCGCTAACAACAATCGTCGAATATGAATCCAAAATGATCTAGGTAATCAGCATACGGAAATATGTTAAAAGATAGACGAAAAATATGTATGTGTTTGTGTATTTTATCCTCGAGTTTGTATGGAGTTCTTCAGAGTTTATATATATTTCCAATAGCTAATTGTTTTTCTTCTCTCTCCAATCTCTAACCCCTTTTTATTTACAATAAGAACATATTTATACTACGTTGGCAGACGTGGTATCTGTTGGATCAAAATCACGTGGCCTCATCTTCCTAATTGAGACTTCACATCACCGTCTACTCATGCATTTAATACATTGATAAGGGGTTAGCCGCCTTATTCAATAGGCTGACACACTGACAAACTTTATTACAAGTGTTAAATCAATCACTTCTAAAAGATCTCTAAATCTATTATGGGGAACAACTTCGCTCCAAAGCGGAATAAGGTCTATTTCGGTTCGAGGGCCTCATGTAGCTGGGAGGGGCTTCTGCCTCGGAATTTGAAGACTTTGGTCAGACTCATTAGAAGGACCTCGTCAACTCTTCTACTTGACCTCCCTGGTTCTCCGGCTGATTTTGTCCACGTGGACTAAATGCTTACGCACCTACCAACGTGGCAGTGTTAGCAGGACCTCATAATTGGAGGGGGGTAACAAGTGTGATATCTTTAACTTCAGATATGTAGGAAGAGATTAATAAGAGATGTTATATAGCTGTAATTGTACACTATATAAACTCAATTTGGGTCATGCATAAAAAAATTATTACTTTTAAAATTGTTGAGTACCCGTATAATGCTCAAACTATATTTAATGCTATTATGTTAATAATTAAAGAATATAAATGGGAGAGTAAAATTCGTTCTTTTACGTTCGACAACGCTTCTGTAAATAAGGTTGTTATCGATAAATTGCATAAAGTACTTCAACCTGATTTCGGTGGTTATTTATTTTATATTCGATGTGTATGCCATAATTTTAATTTAATAGTACAAGACGG
>CAIGRB010168946.1:15615-40446 GCA_903798255.1 Fraxinus quadrangulata
TTTAATTTATTTTGGATATGTGAGTCCGTTATTATTGTTATTATTATTGGCCTATGCGTCCAATAAGATACAGGTTATTGCTGGACTAATTTAAGAAGAAAGAAGATGAGGAGGCCATGGAGATCGTGCATTGATACTGATTCAATGCAATACTCTTTAGAAATTGACCAACTAGTCTTCCTTTTAGTTCGAGAAGCTAGATAGAATTAGTCTATAATCATCCACACTATTATATGTATGTTTATTTGCATGATGGATACATGATAATATATGTGCGCGTGTATGCGTGTGTGTGATTATATTATATTGATGAGACATTTGCATGATAGATCTCTCACTAAAATCTTAAATCAAAATTATAATTTACTTTCCATCATTATAGTGAAAAATAAGAGTCTGAAATCGATCACAACTTGATGAGTACACCCAAGGCTTGTCTATTAGAGATATATTTGACACTGAAACATTTGATAATTCTGAATGATGGATTCGACTTAACTAAAATTTATCTTTTATTGAGTACACTTAATAAGATAAATTCTAGAATTGTATTAAGCTAACACATAAAATGTGTGAAGACAAAGAGTTCTTAACCTAATGATCTAAGAGTTGTATAGAGATACAATTGATAATAGTACCTACCCTGATGTTTTATTAAAGTTTGTTGAGTACACTCAATGTTTTAATATAACAAATGGGATCTCAGCCCCATTGGGATTAAATATGGATTCTATTAATTTATATGTGAGTCATAGATTTATATTTAGCAGTGGGAGCATATTTAATTTAATTAAAGTCCATATTAAATTTATGCAATGAATTTTAATACATATTAATTCTTTACTTTTCGTCATTTATGGTTTTTGAATCATGAGTAACCATATGAATTTGAGAGGCATACTAGATACCAACAAATTGATCGGGGCCAAATTTTGTCAAATGGAACTTAATTTGATATTTGTTCTCAAGTATAAGAAAATTGGTTATGTTTTCAAGTAGCCATTTCCAGAGACACCTACTGAGGACTCAATCGAGAAAGAGGTGGTTGCTTACAATAAGCACAATGATGATGATAATATTGCAGCATGTGTGATGTTTACAACTATATCACCTGAGTTGCAAAAATAATATGAGGGTATTGACGCTTATACTATGATTTTTCATCTCGAGGAGTTGTATGATAAACAATCACATGTGGAAATATATGACACTTACAAACTGCTGTACATGTGCAAAATGGGAGAAAGATCTTCAATCAGTGTTCATGTACTAAGATGATTGGGTTTATTGAAAAGTTGGCTCAATTGAGTTCAGTAATGGACCGTAAACTAAGTGTTGACTTGGTTATGCAATCTTTATTATAGAGTTATTCACAATTCATTATGAACTTTAACATGAATAAGTTTGAGTTTACACTCCCTGAGTTGCTGAACATGTTTAAGACTGTTGAGCCCAATGTCAAAGCTAGTAGGCATGTCATAGCCATTCTTTCTTCCAAGAGCACTAAGAAGAAGACTAAAAGAAGTTTTAAGAAAACATCTAAGAAGGCTAAGGGCAATAACAAGACAATCAAAGCAAACAAGGACAATACCAAGTCTGGTGACCCATTCTATCATTGTGGAATGAAAGGTCATTGGAAGAGGAATTGTAAGGCGTACCTCATCAGCTTGAAGGAAAAGAAGTCTTTTGAAGCTTCCACTTGTATTGGTAATTGAGGTTAATATGTCTATTCATTAGATTCTTGGATATTATATAGCGGATGTGGAACTCATATTTGTATAAATATGCAGGGACTAAAGAAAATAGACCAATGTAGAAAAGATAAGTTGACCTGTGTCTGTGGAATAGAGCAAGAGTTGCTGTATTAGCTATAGGAACATACTTTTTACCACTACCTTCGGGTTTAGTATTAGAATAGGAGAATTGTTATTTTGTTCCTGCCATAAACATTATTTCTATTTCATATTTGGATTTGAATGGTTTTTCAATTAATGTTAAGGACAATCGTTGTTCCTTTTATCAAGATGAGATCTTTTATGGTTGTGGTACATTATAAAATGATATTTACATTCTTGATACTAAATCATCTATTATGAATATAGAAAATAAAGGTATAAAAATGATAACCTAAATAATATCTATCTTTGGCATTGCCTACTAAGTCATGTAAATGAGAAACGCATTTTCAAATTACATAGAGATGGATATTTGAGGTAAATGTATTCTCCTACTATGATCAGATCTTGGTAGAGAATATCTATAAGGAGAATTTTTTGATTAACTAAAAGAAAATGAGGTTTTTCCGCAGTGGATTCTTCCACATACGCCGTAGCATAATGGTGTATCTCAATGGAAGAAACTCACACTATTAGATATGGTGCGATCAATGATGAGCTAGCAAACATCCTAAAATCAATTTGGAGTCATGCACTAATTGTTGTGTGCTTATACTAAATCGTGTCTCATGTAAATCGGTTGACAACTCCATATGAACAGATGCCCAACTTATCTCATATGAAAATTTGGGGATTTGATGTTTGTGTGAAGAGCATTGAATCGGATAAGTTTGAGGCTAAATTCGATAAATATATCAATTTTATAATCCCGTTGAGAAGAAGGTGTTCATCTAAAGACGTACTATATTCTGAGAAAAAGAGTTTATTCTAGAAAAAGGCAGTGGGAGCAAATTAGAACTTGAAGAAGTTCATGATTCCAAAAATACAGTTGACCAATTAGATGAACTTGAGTCTGATCCCACACCTACAGAGGGAAAAGCCCTTGATTAGGACATAGAAGCTCCTGAGGACACTTCAATTCAGCGTAAGTCTAGTAGAATCGTTCAACCTCCTAAAATCAGGTATCACTAATTGAGGATGATGAACCTACTAACTATGCAGAAGTAAAGTCAAGTGTTGACTTAAAGAGATGGTAGGAAGCCATGAAATTGAAAATAAACTCAATATATGTAAACAAGGTATGGACCCTAGTTGAGCTACCTGATGAAATAAAATCCATATGTTGTAAATGTGTTTACAAGAAGAAAGTCGACATTGATGGAAATATCCACACATATAAAGTAAGGCTAGTAGCAAAATGTTACAAACAAAGACAAGAAATTAACTTTGATGAAATATTTTCACCATAGCCATACTTAAGTCCATTTGGATTCTGCTTGTAAAAGCTGCATATCATGACTGGAATATGACAGATGAATGTCAAAACTCTGTTCCTTAACGATAATCTACAAGAGGAAGTGTACATAATACAACCCGAAGGTTTTGAATCCAAAGATGCTAACAAGGTACGTAAGCTTGATCGATCCATTTATGGATTAAAGCAAGCTACGAGGAGTTGGAATCTTTGCTTTGATGAGACAATCAAAATGTTTGATTTATCAAAAATGAAGATGAATTGTGTGTTTACAAGAAGACAAGTGGAAGCGCTATAGTGTTCCAAATATTATATGTAGACAATATATTATTAATAGGAAACAACATCCCAATGCTTCAATCGGTAAAATTGTGGTTGTCAAAGAATTTCNGTTTCAGATATTATATGTAGATGACATATTATTAATGGGAATCGACATCCCAATGCTTCATTCGGTAAAATTGTGGTTGTCAAAGAATTTCTCTATGAAAAACATGGTTGGGAATTAAGATCTATAGGTAATGATCTCAAAGATTTCTAGGCTTATCCCAATCTTCGTACATAAATAAAATCTTAAGAAGATTTAACATGAACAAATCCAATAAATGATTGTGTCCCATGTCATATGGGACTTACCTCTCAAAAGATGTGTCACAAAATACATGATGAGAGGAATCACATGGATAAGATTCTTTATGCATCACAATAGGATCTATCGTGTACACGATGTTATGTATGAGACCATATGTTTCACATGCTGTAAGTGTTATGAGCAGGTCTTAAGCAAACTTGGTGAGAAACATTAGACAGTAGTAAAGAAAAAATTTCAAGAACTTAAGAAGGACTAAAGATGTGTTCTTAATGTATGGACGAGATCAATTAAGAGTTCATAGATATACTGATGTTACCTTCCAGTTTGATAAGAATGATAGCAAATCTCAATCTGGATATAAGAACATTCTCAAGTACTTAAGAAGGACTAAAGATGTGTTCTTAATATATGGAGGAAATGAACTGAAAGTTCATGGATATACTGATGCTAGCTTTCAATCTGACAAGGGTGATAGCAAATCTCAATCTGGATATGTGTTTACTCTCAACAACGAAGTGGTTAGTTAGAAAAGTTCCAAGGAGACATCCGCTGATTCAACAATAGAAGCCGAGTACATTGCTGCTTTTGAAGCAACAAAGGAAGTTGTTTGGATCAAGAAGTTTATTAATGAACTTAGAGTTGTTCTTAATATTGTTGATTCCATACCTTTGTACTGTGATAACAATGGAGTTATTGAGCAAGCGAAGGAACCAAAGTCTCATAAACGATCAAAACATGTGCTAAGGCGGTACCATCTCATTAGGGAGATTATACAAAGAAATGACATAAAGGTAGAGCGAATTTCCACAAATGATAATAGTACAGATCCATTGATAAAGTCATTGTCACAGTATAAACATGATCATCATGCAAACTCTTAAGATATTAGATACATAAGTGATTGAATCTTGTATAAGAGGGAGTTTGTAACTGTTATGCCCTAGATCCAATAGATTTAGGTTGTAAACACTTTTAATATATTTATTTTGGCAAAATTTATTATTTATTTGAATTACTATTCTAATAAATTATATTAAATAATAGAGTCCATATATTCAAATCTTAATAATTTGTTAATCACATGGAGTTGGATTGCTAGATACAAATTATATATGATTAAATCTTACATCATTCGTGGTCATGTGTAATAATAAGATACAATATTGTTATTAAGGATAGATCATCATGAGTAGCATCTCTTACTTGTGAAGTAAGTAGCTGATCTCACAAGCTAAAGTGTGATGACACTTAAATGAAAACATGAATTTTTTTGTTATAGAACAAAATACTGGAGACCCACTAGAGAGATTCCACGTGGATAACTATGTGAGTATCAGTGGTTAATTTATCTCTAACGTTTAGTAGTTGAATGATCCTTTGACTTGAAACCATCATAGTGCCTTATATGGGGATATTCATGCTTTGGTTATGTTGGTGTTGCTCTATCAAGAGTTATAATACGACATCGTTCGGGCATGTATGAGGGTTGTGAGTGATCAATTGAGGATTCGCCACTCTTAGATAGTAAGAAACTATGATCTACATTTCATTCAGTCAAGTTGATAACGAATCCTTGGTCAAGGTGTGTTTATAAGTTTAAAATAGTTTCGACTTCCTTGACTTAAGAGTGGGATGAAGGATATGATTAATAATCAAGATTGACACACATACATATCTCATAATTGATCAGATTATATTGATGAAGGGATTATAGTTTCATAGTAAATGAACAAGTTTAGTTTTATTATACCACGTGACATTTTTAATCACATGTATTGTCTTGACATATTGCTAGATGTTAATTCGGGACAATCGATGTGAATTTAATTTGGGACAACGTATCTAAATGTATTTTTAGTCTTCATAGTGTCTGATCAGATTATAGTCGTTGGGCGCTCTGCTTGCGTATGACTAGAATTATAGAATTTCAGAATAGAATAGAATAGCTTTGCCATGTATATCGGTATCAATCGATACTTTAGTATTGTTATTTCGGGTATCTTTTGGTGTGATTTTTGAGTATTATACATCTTATCAGATTTTCGACTACAAAATTTAGTTTATTCAATTTACATAGAAATGATATTTTTATTCATAGTATGGATGTAAGATTTATTATATTTGTTATATCTTACTTACAGTTGTTTATTCAGAGTAAAAAAAAAAATTATGATCACATTGTGCTTTAGTCTTAAAAGTATTATCAGATTTCAGACTTTCTTAAAGTTGTAATAGTATAAGTAAGAATTTTCAGAAAGTTTGAATAAATGGAAAAGGTGTACTTATTTGCGAGATATTCACTCACTGAGTTACAAACTCATAAATCTTATCACCCTTTGTCCTTATCAGATAGTAGCTGAGTTGAGCATCATTGGATTTTGTCAATCCACCGAGTTGAGCCACACATTGTCATTAGTTGTATGACTCACTTTGTTAGTTTATTCAGTTGATATTTCTTTTGGGATACATTCATCTTTTGTCAGAAAAGTTGTTTTGTAATTTATGTATCCATATTATGGGATCGCTGCATATTTGATATCTTTAGTGCATTTGGGGACTTTTGTTTGTAAATAATAGTAAAGGTCGATTCGCTAGTATTGTATTTTGAATGGTTTGTATTCTAAGGGGCTTGTGTACACTATTTAAAATTATATGTACGGTTTTGAGAAAATTGATTATTATTCAGATGGTTCTAGTCCATATTACAAAGGAAAATTTGTCAAATTTATTATAAAAATAAATCACAGTCAAAGTAGGTCAAAGTTGCCTTAGTAGTGGGTCCTTCACTTAGCTGGTATCTACCATCGGCGCAGGTCATGTGTCGAGTTTGCCACATAGTCATGTCCTTCTGTAGGCTCGTTGGGCTTATCTCTAAGTTGCAACCCGTCACCCTGCTTAAGAGTTCGCAGATGTATGCACAAGATAGATGGTAATATAGCCGTCTGAGGTATGACACGAGAATAAAGTAAGTTTACAGAAGATGATGAAGACCCTACTCCGTCATCCCATAGGACGTGCTGTGATTGTGGTAGTTTTTTGTATGTTTTGACGGGGCTGCTTTGCGCATTTCTAGGTACATGATTTGCACTTAACTAATGTGCGTGTTGGGAAAGAATAATCTTATATGTTTATTTGAAATATTTCTTGGGTGCCTCTTTGTATTCAATGGCAAGATTTATTACCCAGCTTCTAACGCATGAGAAAACTATTGACATGATCCAACGGCTTCTTTCTTTCATCAGAACCCATAAATATGATATTCCTATCCTTGACACCTCTCCTTACTTCCTCGAATTTCTTGTTTCCAGCTTGTTTTATCTTATTCTTATGTTCAATACTTCCAAGGTATGTTTCTGCAATTTTACCTTGTGTTTCATCTTATTATATCTAGGTGTTTTTGTTTAGAGCCTTTTGAGAGATTAATTTTAATATTTCTTCTCAAAGCGATTCTCAAAATATATCTCATAGTGCCGAGGCCACTAGTTCTAGGTTTAGGCACGACAAAGCTGAATCGTCTTCATGTGTTGAGGTGTTCTATGGTGACGCTATACATGATCAAGCGGTAGTTACCTATACCATTACATACATTAATTCGCAATCTCTTAGGCAAGTAGCCGGTTCGCAGTCTAGGGATGAATCGAGTGAACCTTGAAATGAGCCTGATAGCCCTAGCAAAAGTGATGAGGATGTTATTTATGACACCTCAAAAAATATTTTCTACTATTACTGAGAAGGATTTAGATGATATTAGGAATAAATTTAACATTCCTTGTGATATTGAGTTGGTATGTTCTGGGCAATTTCAGATTGTGGATCGTCCTACCTGTGGTCGCATAGCAATTAATAGACATTCGATAGATATGGGGCTTAGGTTTTTCTTCATCACTTTTTTCATGAAGTTTATGATTTTTACATCTCTACTCAGCTTATTTTGAATGGGTGGGCTCATATTGTTAGGTCCTTTCTTTTTTGGGGTTCTGTGAGTTTAGGGGGAGAACTTTCTTGCCATGTTTTTCGATCAATTTATCATCCCATGAAGATGGGTAATAAGGCGAACCTCCAAAAGGGTTTTTATTATCTCTCTTCTAATTTTCCCATATCATGTGTCTAAAATTTGTAATCACCCTTAACAAGGTGCATAATGGAAAGAGATCTTTTCTTTGTTCGAGGCAACAACCAAATGATCCTAACTCGTAGTTGTCATACCTCAGTATTATGGAGAATATAACGAATATTGTGGCTATACTTATTTTTTGTTTAATTTTTACTTTATCTTACATTAATTTTCTTCCCTTGTAAGAAAGCAACAAGTTTCCTTCAGAGGTCATGCAGTGGTTGATATTTGCACTCTCGTGTTCCATCCTTAATATGGATTCGGAAGCTCAAGAAGCTGAGAGATTTCTTCATCCTTCAAATTTGAATTTCTACAATATCGAAATCAGACTATAATGCGTGAGTACACGTGTTAAAAAGAGTTTCCTTTTTGGTTCTTGTATTTTTCCTCATATTTTTGTAATGCGGATTGATTTCAATGCGAACTGTGGTGTCAGTTTCTCTTTGAAGCTCTAGAAGAAAACTTGATACGTCCCATTTTATACTAGTAAAAGTCAATAGTTTATTTCAAAGTCAAAGGTATTGGCTAGTCAAAGTCAAAATCAAATAGGGATTTATATGGAATAAAATATTTTCTTGGGGTTTATTTTATAATTGACAATAAAATAGAGAAGACCGAAAAAGAAAGGAAAAAAGGGAGAAAAAAGAGAAAAAAAAAAAAAAGAAGAAGAAAAAGAAGGGAAGAAGGAGTAAGTGTTGATTTCATCAATTTTGGGTTCAATTTATCTATTTATTCAAGAGATAAATGAATATAATATGTTGAATTTTCTAGGGTTCTAATTGGTTGACTTAATTTTCAGATTGAAGGAAAGGGTATGATTTCAAGCTGATCTTTTGGATTTGTGAAAAAAATTTGTATCAAAGTAAGTTATACCATTTTTTACAAACCCTAGAATTTTAATTGGGTTCTTGAATAAAGATAGTTTGTGAAAATGATTATACTGATAGAATGATTTATAAGTTAGAATGTAAAGTTAAATTGGTTGAATTATGGTTACTAGTTTTCACTAGATTTGAACAGTGAATTGCTTTTATGTTTGGGATGAAGGTAATTGTGATAAATTAAAGATAAGTGAAAGGACTAGAAAGTAGAATTAGCTCTAATTGATTTAAAGGAAGTTTGGGGAATTTATTTGTGTATCGAGAAATTAAGGTTAAATATTCCATCATTAGATATTAAAGGTTTCTCGATTTGATAGTAATTAAATTGGTTATTTTATATCATATTCTAGGTGGTGAAGAAGAGCTTCGAAAGGCATATCGGTCATCCTAGCCTATAATCTGTATTGAGTGATTGGATATCTATTTTTGAAATAAGCACTTGAAATAAGCACTTATATTATATTAGTTCTCAAACTTATATGAAATAATTGTTATTATATTTTTTATAGTAAATCATACAAGCTGTAAAAGTTATTTATTTCAGATGATTGATTTAGAAAGCATAATTTTCAGAATAAAGTTATTTTTTAAAACAATAAGCAATTCTTCTAAAAGTTAAATTCAGTTTAGTT
Source organism: Fraxinus quadrangulata (assembly GCA_903798255.1). Classification (NCBI taxonomy): domain Eukaryota; kingdom Viridiplantae; phylum Streptophyta; class Magnoliopsida; order Lamiales; family Oleaceae; genus Fraxinus; species Fraxinus quadrangulata. The sequence goes on from CAIGRB010168946.1 coordinate 24,985, forward strand.
AAACCATTTCATTGGCTTAGAATATCAGTATTAAATATTTTAATATATCTAAAGTTATTTTTAAAACTATCAGAAAGTATCCAAGTGATTTTACCCTAGTCTACACTTGCGTGAATGTATTTCCACGGTGCGTGACCACATGTGGTTATTTTACTCGCTCTGCACTGGTGTAAATATGTTACCATAGTGTATGAGAGTTATGATGATTTTACCCGCTCTACACTATTGTGAATATGTTACCATAGTGCATAATCATATTATAGCCTTCGGCAGCTCTGTGTGCGTATGCCTAGAATTACAGAATTATAGAATTTCATAATTGAATAAATTTGCCATGTATATCGGTATTAATCGAAGCATGAGTATTGTTATCTTTTTGGTGTGATTTTTCAGTATTACTACAAATTATTAGATTTCAGATTATAGAATTCAGTTTATTCAGCTCATAAAATAAAGATTTCAACTTATAGTATTGAGCAACGACAGTATTTCATAAATTTTCATAGATATCAAATTATCTATATTCGTTATACTTTGCAGTAGTTTATTTTGAATAAAGAACAAAGGATTTTATGATTCTATCGTGTTTCAATTTTAAACGTTATTACCAAACTTCTAAATTTCTTAAAGTTATAAATGTTGGGAATTTACTTAAACATGCGCAGCGAAAAATAAGCAATTTTCAATTTCCACCAAGGATCTACATTGTATTTAGATAGAAACTGTGATAGAAATTATACCTTTGATGATTTCTGCAAACTCCTTTGCTTTTTCTTGAACTCCAACGATCAGATCTGCAATCCAAGCTGTCCAAATGTCCAGCCTCCAATGGTGATCCACACAGAGAACAAGAATGACGGCTAGGGTTTCTTTTCTCGTGCTAGCAAGAATAATAATGAATAATGAAAATCCATTTTTTTTCTCAAACCCTAGGAACATATTAATATAAGTTCAAGTGGGCTCGGCCCGTCTCTTAAACTTAACCCGGTCCAATATTTAATTAATCAAATTAATTAAATCTGGTCCATGAATTAATTAATCCAATCAATTAATTCGGGCCTATTAATAAGTAACCCAATTAATTAATTATCCAACACTTGTCAATTAATTAATTGGTAAATTTCATTCTTCTGGTTCTCTTTTGTGTGTGACCCATTAGGTTCCCAATCACGATGCCTAACGATGTAAATTATTATTTTGATCTAATCAAAATCGATAAATTAAAACACCCCTTTTAATTTATCACTAATTCACATTCGTCGTCCCAGATTGACATCTAGCAATGTGTCAGGGCAATACATGTGACGGGAAATGTCATGTAGTGTGACAAACCAAACTTGTTCGTTTACCGTGAAACTATAATCCTTTCGTCAATATGATCCGATCAATTATGAGATATGGATATGTGTCAATCTCGTTTATCGATCATATCTTTTATCCTACTGTTAAGTCGATGTAAGTCGAAAACCCTTTTTCGACTTATGAGTTCACCTTGGCCAAGGATTTCATTATCAACTTAACTAGATAAAATATAGATCATAATCTCTTACTATCTAAGAGTGACGAATCCTCTATTGATCATTCACAACCTTCATATGATTCCTGACATACCCGAACGATGCCGTATTAGCGACCCTTGGCAGAGCAACATCCAACATCACCAAAGTATGACTATCCTCATATAAGGTACTATGATGACCTCAAGTCAAAGGACCAATTCCACTACCGAACGTTAGAGATTAACCACTAACACTCAGATAGTTATCCATGTGGAATCTCCCAGTGGGTCTCCAATATTTTGTTCTATAACAAAATATCCACGTGTTCATTTAAGTGTCACCACACTTTAGCTTGTGAGATCAGCTACTTACTTCACAAGTAAAAATGACACACGTGATGGTCTATCCGTAATAACGATATCCGTATCTCGTTATTACTTCGACCACGGACGATTTAAGATTCAGTCATATGTAATTTGTATCTCACAATCACAACTCCTTGTGATTAACAAATCACCAAGACTTGAATCTACGGATTCTATTATTTAATTTATTAGAATATAAATTCAATTAAATAATAAATATTGCCATTAAAATATATCGATTATATATATTTTTTAAAGTGTTTATATCCCAAGTTGATTGGACCTAGAGCATAACACTTACAATAAAAGAGTAAAAGAAGTTTTACAATAATTATGTACAAATAGGAAAAGTATATTTATTTGAAAACTATCCACTCACTGAGTTACAAGCTCATATATTTTGTCATATTCTTCCTTATCAAATAGTAGCTGAATTGAGCAGCATTGGAGCATGTTGATTCATCGAGTTAAGCCACACTTTGTCATTAATTGTATGACTCATTTTGTCAAATTTCATAGTTCATATTTCTTTTGGAATACATGTATGTTTTGTCAAAAAGGTTAATTTGTAATTTATGTATCCATATCATGGGCTCACTGCATATTGGGTATTTTGAGTACATTTGCGACTTTTGTTTGTAAAATAATAGTAAAGGTCTTTATAGTATTGTATTTTGAATAGTTTCAGTTTTGAGGGGTTGGTGTACCCTGTTTTAAATTATATGTATTGGTTTGAGGAAGTTGATTATTGTTCAGGTTATTTTAGTCCATATTACAAGGAAACACTATCAAAATTTTTATAAAAGTATGTCACTGTTAAAATAGGTCAAAGTTGCCTTGATGGTGGGTCCAACACTTAGCTGGTATCTACCATTGGCACACGACACGTGTCGAGACCATTAAGATGATTCCAGACGGGTTGTGTTAAAAGGGAGGTGAAGTTTATTCAATAACTCCAAACAGCTAAAGTACAAGTGACAAAAATTGAAAACATATTTTAGGAAATTAAAAAGTACGTTAGATTTTATTAGTTCTGATGTGATTATATTTGTTTTAATGAGACCGATCTAGGGACTAAACCGACTTTGCCTGACTTTGCCACTATGACCTGACAATGATGGTAAACTAGTTTCTTCAATGGTAAAAAAAAAAAGGTATTTTATGCCGGTTTTTGACTGCAATTGACATTCCAGTGTTTTTATTCCCCATATCAGAAACTTCATTGTCTAATTAAGTTACTTATACTATTGTTAACTCTTAGTGGTCCAAACATCATGAAATCCTTAGCATGAGTCCAGGAACACACATCATCAACAATGTGGAGAAAATATTTCATATAAATAGAGAGATAAAGAAGACAATATGTTGTCATAGGAAACGAACATTATCAAATAAAATGCACCTTACTTTGCATAGCGGAATCTTAGGAGGTCTTCCCAGGCGGAAGTTGTTAATCATGCCAAAATCTCCATCATACCAGATACGGAAGGCATCATTGAGCACATTCATATGTTTCAACAACTCTAAATGAGCTTGTGGAATTTCGATGTTGGCCAAAATTGCATCTGTCTCCTCCTGTTGAATTTCAATCTTGGCCTATAGCTTTTCATCAAGAGAACATATACACTATTCTGGGGTAGGGATCAGGGTAGGGGAGGATAATGTCAACCATTATAATAGCAGAACCAGACATGATGTGAGGTCAATTGAAACTCAGTTATTGAATTCCTGCCAATACCTGGTAAAGATAACCGATATAGTGACGCATGAAACCAAAAGGTTTTAAGGTTCATGCAAATATAACATTTTTGAGAGGAAAAAAGTTGGAAACTAAAAGAACAAATCTTACAAATACTTAAATGACTACACAATACTGGACTACTAACAGTTCCAACACATGAATCTCTATTAACATTATGAAGCTAGTATGATGCTTACCACTCCTCCAATTCTTTAAAGCGACTAGATTTTAACTCTAGTTTCTTCAGTTCAGCAGTGACTCCTGCACATTGCTTCTCCGTTTCTGCAATAAACAGGCTCCAGAATACGACACGGGCAAATCAAGAAATGGGATTGTGATTATAATACAGGAAAATTAATGAGTAAGATGGAAGAAGTATATCACAATCAATACTAAGTCATGAAATCAGACAAATGGGAAATGGAAAGAGAGCACAGTAGATTTTCCTCAATCGAGATGCAGTTGCTTTTGGTAAACACTAACAAAATAACAGATTACCTGCTTGTTTGGGTTCCTTACCAATCCTAATGATGAAGATGCAGATGCACACGATGTTGAAGACAATGACGCAAAGGAAGATGAAGATGAAGAAGTACACAGAAAAACGAAGGCAAAGAACGAGAAGAATGGGCAAAGAAGGAGATGAAGACGCAGAGCAGAGACGCTTCGTGAGTTAGGGCTACTGGACAAGGATATATTATTGAACTGGGATTTTTCTATGGGTCAGGTCGATGAAATTGGACCATTTCAATAGGGTTGTATTTGAAATTTCGGTTCGAATTGTTGCCAAAGAGTAAGTTTCTACAACGTTCAATGAACATTGCAAAAGGCAACGTCATAGTGATTTCAACAACAATCTGAGAACGATGCTATAGGGATCAACTTTAACAACGGTCAATACGCGTTGCCAAAAATGCCAGATACATAAACTTTTGGCAAGGAAAGTTGAATCCTTTTAGGACTCAACTTCCCACATCTATAAATACATGACCAAGCATTATTTTTCAGGTATGTTATCATTAATATTCAGCATACAATATCTTACACGATTCCCTTTTCTGACTTAAGTATCGAAGGGGCGACGAAGACACACCTCGATGCCTTTGTTTCAGGTATTGGAGACCAGAGCATGCGAAGTTCGATCAGCCAGTAAGAGATCATTCAGGTGACGATTTTTGGTAACATCATTGGCACTGTCTGTGGGAAATGCTACCAGAAGCCATGGTTAATACACGTTTAGGACGCCTCTCAGCAAGCTCATCCGCTCCCAACCAGCTCCCTACTGGAGACCGTCCGGGTCCCCAGGAAGTATCATCAGGAGGACCACAACACCCGTCAGCAACAGTCGCTCTCGGAGCGTTTGAGGAACTCCGCCAACGGTAGCCACGTTGACCCAGCTACTGCAACAGAGAAGTATGCCCCTAGCATCGTCCCCGCAGAGTGGTCTTATGGCAGATGATCGAGTTCCCGACCTCAGTCATGGTGAGGCTGGAACCTAAGATGCACCGCATCTGCCCATATGTTCGAGATCGATTACTATGGACTCAGCTGACCTAGCAAGGATCATTCAGGAGGGAATCACCGTTGAAATGCTTCAAAAGTCCTATGCAACAACTGAGTTCACCCCCAACACACCTTTCACCCCAGAAGTCTTATCATACCCCTACCAGACTGGTTTAAGTACCCTCGGGTGAAGGAATACGATGGGACGACCGACCCCATCAATCATTTCAACATATACACGGAGAAACATATACATGGATATCATGAACTTACAAGTCGCACCCGACGCTGTAATGTGTAAGGCCTTTCCTCAGACACTCACAAACGCAGCCAGGGATTGGTTCTCCACTTTGGAGCCCAACTCCATATCCTCGGTTTCCAACTTGGCTGACAAGTTATCTGCCCTTTTTGCGAGTAGTAAGCGCATCAGGAAGACAGCGGCGTCGTTCATGCAGATGCAACAGGGACCCAATGAGACACTTCGTGGTTTCATGACAAAGTTCAATAAGGAAAGATTAATGATTCCAGATCTACATATAACAGCGGCAGTCTCCGCTCTGACGTATGCCGTAAGATGTGAGGCGTTTAAAATGTCACTATCAAAGACCTCTCCCAAGTCAATAACCGACTTACTTACCCGGTCTGAGAAGTACATTAACATGGAGGAGACTATGTTCCTAAGAAGAGATGCCACGCCATCGAAGAAAATTGATCTCAAAAGGCCACATGAGTCGAGCCAGCGCATTGATCCTTTCAGAAGTGAGCTAAGGCAAGACCCATCCCCAACACCTTTCACTCGTTTAAGCACAACCAGGTCCAACATTTTGATGAAGTGGCCTCCTAGACCGCGGGCTCCTCCTGAAGCCCGTGATAAAAGTAAGTACTGCGACTTTCATCGAGATCATGGACATACGACTGAAGGGTGCTTCGCTCGGAAGAGGGAGATAGAAGTTCTCATCAAGAGGGGTTTCCTAGGAGCCTATGTCAATAATGACAAACGTCAGGAGAATGGTCAAAATAAGGGTAAAACTTCTGAAGACAGAGGAGATAAGTAACCAACAGCAGGAACTATCAATATCATTGTTGGAGGAACTACATCAGGATGGGACTCCAACAGTGGGCGTAAGCAGTACGCAAGGTAATATTCCTTGATCTCGAGCATGGAACTAGGCAGTGTAGATGACATCACCTTCGGATCGAAGGACTTGGAGGACGTATCTTTTCCTCATGACGATGCCTTGGTCATATCGGTAATCATTGCTAATTTCGAGGTAAGAAGAATTCTGGTGGACAATGGGAGCGCAGCTAACGTATTATCACATGAGGCTTTTGTTCAGATAGGTATTGCAACTGAACAGCTCAAGCCGGTCAAAACACCCGTTCAGGGTTTCGGGGGTGGTGTTGTTATTCCAGAAAGCATCGTGGGCTTACCTCTTACCTTAGGATCAGAGGGGAGGCAGGTTACGCAAATCACAACCTTCCTATGGCCTACAATGCCATACTTGGAAGACCCTTGCTAAACATGATCAAGGCGATTGTCTCAACTTTTCACCTGGCAGTGAAGTTTCCTACTGGTAATGGGGTCAGGGTCATTCGAGGAAGTCAAACTGTAGCAAGACGGTGCTATGTTGCCAGTGTCCGTGAGATTAAGACAGACGTCATGCAGCTTTACGAGGTTGAGCTAGACCTCGAGCATGGTAGGAGGCTCGCTTTGGTAGAAGAGATGGACGAGGTCGAGATCGGGCCAGGAAGAAAAGTTACCATCGGTCGAGATCTTGATACAACGACTAAAGCCCAACTTATTAGTTGTATGACCCGCAACATTGATGTATTCACCTGGAATGTTGAAGACATGCTTGGAATTGACCCTGACGTGGCGATACATAGACTTAACATAAACCCAAATGCAAAACCAATGAAGCAAATGAGGAGGTAGTTTGTGCCATAACAGAGGGAAGCCATACGAGAAGAAATTGTGAAGCTGGTTAATGCGAGATTTATTCGGGAAGTCCAGTATTCTGATTGGCTTGCTAATGTTGTTCTTGTTAAGAAAACTAATGGAAAGTGGCGACTCTACATCGACTTCACAGACCTAAACAAAGCATGCCCCAAGGACAGCTATCCCCTACCTCGAATCGATAATCTTGTGGATAACATCTCAATTCATAAATTATACAGTTTCCTGGATTCCTTCTCTGGGTATCATCATATTCTTATGTCAAAAGAAGATCGGGAGAAGACCTCGTTTATGGCGACTTAGCTATTTACTGTTACAGAGTTATGCCATTCAGTTTGAAGAATGTAGGAGCTACGTATCAAAGACTCGTCAACAAGGTCTTTGCCAACCTGATAGGTAAGAATATCGAGGCATACGTGGATGACATGGTCATTAAAAGCAAGCATGTGGATCATCATATCTCTGACCTTGAGGAGGTCTTTGCCACTCTACGAAAATATAAGATGAAGCTCAACCCTACGAAATGTGCATTTGGAGTAGCATCTGGCAAGTTTTAGTATTCATGATCACACATAGGGGGATAGAGACCAACCTTGACAAGATCCAAGCCTTGGTATCTATGGAGCCCCCAAATTGTAAGAGAGACATTCAGAAATTAACAGGTCGAGTTGCGGCTTTGAACAGATTTGTATCCCGAGCTGCAGACAAGTGCTTTCCATTTTTCAAAGTTCCAAGGGATAGCCGAGGTTTTGACTGGAATGAGGAGTGCAATTTACCCTTTCAGGAACTAAAGCAGACATTAGCAGCACCTCTAGTTCTTACCAAGCCAGAACCCAGTGATTCATTGCTATTACACTTGGCCATTTCCGATAACGCAGTAAGTGGGGTGTTGGTGAAGGAAATTGGAAAGGTCCAGCGACCCATCTATTATGTGAGCAAAGTGCTCCTGGATGCAGAAACTCGGTACACGTTAGCGGAACAACTCGCACTTGCTTTAGTTGTAGCTGCCCGAAAATTGCGTCAATACTTCCAAGCACATCTCATTGTTGCGCTCACTAATAAACCACTTAGACATATACTACAGAAACCGGAGGTTTCTAGAAAACTACTCAAGTGGGAGATTGAGCTTGGTGAATTTGACATAGAGTTCAAATCACGCCCTGCGATTAAAGTACAAGCGTTAGATGACTTCATTGCAGAATTGACCCCTAGACCTGGGGGGCTACAGGAGAAAAACTCGAGCAAAACATTGGAAAGTTGGGAAAATTTTGTAGATTGAGCATCGAATAGTTCGGGATCGGGCACCGGAGTTATCATCACTAACCCGAGCAAGACTACCGAGATCCAATGTGCGCTCAGGTTTGAATTTGAAGCAACCAATAATGAGGCAGAATATGAAGCTGTCATTTTAGCCCTAGAACTTGCATGCAACCTTGAGCTTGATCATGTCAAAGATTTCAGTGACTCCCAACTTGTGGTTGGCCAGGTTGAAGGAACTTTTGAGAGAAAAGATGAAAAGATAAGCCCGTATTGTCCGCATGACCTTCAGAGACGATTTAAAAGCTGTGAGATCAACAAAATTGCTAGAGCTAAAAATGCGAAGGCTGATGCACTATCTAGATTAATGTTCATGGGGATAGATAGATTGGACAGAACAGTACATATCAAGTTGGTGACCGAACCTAGCATTAATCAAGGGACGAGCGTCATGGACATTGATCATGAACCCTCTTGGATGGATCCGATACTGGAGCATTTGAATAATGGAAACCTACCACCTAACCTCAGAGAAGCAAAAAGCATCAAGAATAGAGAATCAAAGTACTGCATTATTGGAGGAGTCTTATTTTGTAGGAGTTTTACTCTACCCTACCTCAGATGTCTCAAATCCCCTGAGTCCATCCAAGCTTTGGCAGAAGTTCACGAAGGTATCTATAGGAATCATCAAGGAGCATGTGTGCTCGCCTACAAGCTGATAAGATACGGATATTATTGGCCCTACATGAAGAAGGATGCAACGGACTATGTGAAGAGGTGTGATAAGTACCAGAGGTTCGGCAACATGATACATACACCCGCTGAGAAACTAACCTACATCCCATGTGCCACCCCTTTTGAGCAATGGAGAGTGGACATTCTTGGACCTTTTCAATATACGCCCAATGAGGAACTAACCTCCATTCCTTGTGCCGCCCCTTTCGAGCAATGGGGAGTGGACATTCTTGGACCTTTTCCTTTGGCAAGAGGTCAAGCGAAATTTGTTGCTGTAGCGGTGGAATACTTCACTAAGTGGGTAGAAGTTGAGCCCTTGGCAATCATCTCAAAAGCCAAACTTAGATCATTCGTCTGGAAATCCATTGTGTGTAGGTTCGGGATACCGAAGGTGCTAATGACGGACAATAGAAGGCAATTTGATAATTCACAATTCAGAAGCTTCTGTACCAACCTAGGGATTGACCATCGACTGACTTCGGTCTCACACCCTCAGAGTAACGGTCAAGTAACTAACCGCATCATATTGAAAGACCTTCAAACAAGGATTGGTGATGCCAAAGGAAGCTGGCCAGAGGAACTACCCGCCATTCTTTGGACATACAGAACTTCTCATAAGACAGCAACGGGTGAAACCCCTTTCATGCTAGCTTTCAGCGTGTGGGCTATGATACTGATTGAGGTCGACCTCCCAATACAAAGGGTGATTGAGCCTCACGTTGAGGGACAAACTACTGAGCACCTTGATCTACTTGAAGAAGTTTGGGAACAAGCATCGCTGAGGGTTGGAAATTATCAAAACAAAACAGCAAGACACTTCAATACCAAGGTCAGGGCAAGAAGGTTCAGAGTTGGTGATTTGGCCTTTAGGAGAGCAGCGGCTGCTGGGCATCCCTTAGGAAAGCTAGGACCTGTGTGGGAAGGGCATTTCGAGGTTATAAGAAAATTAAGAGGTGGTGCATACAGCTTGAAGGATACCTCGGGAAGACCACTCCCAAGACCATGGAACGCTGAGAACTTGAAGATTTATTACAAGTAGCTGGTCAAATAACCAGGTATTTCGACGGTTTGGTTTTCTGTTTCGTATTTAAGAAGTTTTTTTATTTAGTTTTTATTTTAATTCAGATTTGCATGCCCTTAAACAATTTAGTCTTCAATTATGGCTTATGTACTTTAACTCGTTCGTTATTTGAAATTCATTTTGACAACACACACTCGTAACACATTAATTTAGCATAAGGTTGTGCTCCGCTCATATAGCTACCACATTAATTTAGCGTAAGATCGTGCTCCATGCATGTAGCTAACACATTAATTTAGCGTAAGGTCGTGCTCCGCACATGCAGCTAGTGCAATTTCAACCAGCATAAGGCCGTATGAAATTGGCATACAGCTGGTACTGGGAAAACCCCCGAACATTTTACCCCGACCTTGAGATTTCTAACTTAATTGCTAACAAAATATTGCAAGGTCGAGATCAATCAATGTTCAAGTAAATCACTTAAGGTCGTTTGGCCAAATTAGTCAAGTAAAACGCTTGAATTACCTACAGCCAACTCCCTTGACAACCTCGAGCCCACCAGGCTAAGCACTAACTACCAGCCTCGAGCTCATCAGGGCAAGCACTAACTGCTTTCATAAGCCCGATCTTATTGGTTCAAGAACTCATCCAGTGAAATAATTGGGCCAAGTAAAAGACTTGAGCACATTTGGCTGACAAATTCTCCAATGTCATACGTGAGATACTATGCTAATCTCGAGCCTTTTGATCCAACGCCCGGACTAATTACTTAGGTTCGAGTTTAGTTAAAATGATTTGATATGTGATACGCTCGAGCTGTTATCGTACTAAATACTCGAGCTAATACTACCTAGATTTGATTCGTGGTAGGCTCAAGGTTTTAGGTACTAAATACACAAGCTAATAAAACCAAAGGTAGAAACGTAATCATACTACAAATCGAGCTAAAAAATACTGAAAAATGATTTGCGGCAAGCTCGAGGTGTTCTTCCGAAAGCTCGAGCTAATGGTGCCTTCAATTAATTAAGTGACAAGCTCGAATCACATTCAACACATGCAAAAATATTAACACACCCGAACAAACAAATAAAAAGAAATCATCGATCTCATATTAATAAAAAAGGCCCAGAATGGGCAATGTACTTTACAATTTTTCAAAACAAAACAAAACACTATGACCTCGAGGTAAGGCCTAATCGATGTTAGTCCCATAGCAGGATCCCCACGCTCAGAAGTCTCGACCTCTTCCCTATTCTCTTCATCGCCATCAACCTCAGATGCCGACAGCTCGAGCTCATTAGCCAGCTCATTGACAGATTTAAGCTCCTTGAACATGGGCTTCAAATCCTTGGGAAGCTTGGTCTTCAAGAATGAGCGAGCCAGCCTCAAGCTATAGTGATAGAAGCCAACCCATATTGCCCAAGCAGTGTTTCGTACTTCCCAGATTTTTTGAACTCCTCGACCGCCTGAGCTTGAGCTTTGGCCAACTGATCTTCGAACTCTTTCTTGGCATGAATGAGCTCGAGCTTAGCTTCCTCGGCCTTATCCTTGACATCTCCTATCTGGTCTCGAACTTTTCTGGTCTCGATTCGTGCAAGATCGAGCTCAACTTTGAGCTCTCGAATGCGTCTCTCCTTCTCTTCATTTTTGACCTCGAGTTCAACCCTCTTGCTCGAGGATCCCAGACTCCTCAATGCCAGACCTCAGGCCATACTCAGAGCCTGCATTATCAAGATCGTGAGCATCGAATTAAACTAAGTAATGAGAGTAATAACAAAGTTAGAGGCTCGAGATAAAAATTACCTTCAAGGTCACGAGCCTAAGTGCCCTCACCCCCTCATCAGGATCGACCTCTTCCTGGTACTTGGTCACAAGGTTCGGGATCAATGGACATCGAGCATGCTACTCCAAAATGGGAAAGAGGTCCATCGTCCTCCAAGTTGACGACCTCTGGGGTACCTCGAGGCGTGGAGGCACGAATGGATGGACGAGGAGAAGGCTGAGGTCGAGATGTTTACCCAGGCCCACTTGGAACTTTGCTCGATGCCTGCTCTCGAGCTCATTTCTTTCCTTTCGGCGGGATAGGCACCTTTGGCTTTCGGGCATGAGGCCTTCCGATGAACGTTGGCAAGATGGGCTAACGGATTGAAAGACATTTCCAAATCTGCAAGAAAGAACAAGTCATTTGCACGACCTTAGTTCGAGTTATAATAAGAAAATATTGAGTTCAGGCTCGTACCCTCGATTATCCTCACGTTGGCAAGATCTAGGGTGTCATTCTCGAGCAGGTAATCAACTTTGGCTGCAAGGGGATCATGGTTTACTAACCTCAACCTATCCCTTTTCAAAACCTTGAAGTACGCCTGACCCTCATTAAACCTATCTTTATCAGGGATCTCCCACATCGAGGTAAAAAGATGATCGGGGTTCTGAAGCTTAACAAAAAAGAAACGTTCTTTCCAACGTTGAAGAGAGCTCAGTGTGTCTGGTATCTTAAATCCCCCATTCATAGATAGATACACGAAGCAATTGTACCCCGGGGAGAATTTCAAGTCAAAAACCATCCTTAAAAGATCGACTCTAGGCTCAACCCCAAGACATCGGCATAGGATAAAAAAATAAACTAAGAGCCTCCACCCGTTCGGGGCCAATTGGCCCAGACATATAAGAAATGAGATCAAGAAATCTATAAAGAACCGATGAAGGGGCCACCTAAGCCCAGCCTTAATGGCATCCCTAAAAAATGTCATCTCCCCATCTCAAGCAACTAAAATGGTTTCGTGGAATTTGACTCCCAATTCCATAAAGATTTCTCATCAAACTTGACATCTCTGGAAGAAACAACTTTGCTGGTTTGTGGATTATAAATTCTGTAGCCTTTAGCATTGTCACGATATCCAACCAAAATTCCAGCCTCTACTTTCTGATTGAGCTTATCTCGTTTAACATCAAGTATATGCATATAGCACACACTTCCAAATACCCTCAGATGAGATATATTAGGCTTAACTCCATACCAAGCTTCATAGGGAGTTAGCTTTTCTAAGGTTTTAGTGGGTAGCCAATTCAGCAAACAGACTGAAGTGTTAACAGCCTCAGCCCAGAAGGTTTCAGGAACATTTTTCTCCAACAATAGGCATCTGGCCATCTTCATCTCCATCACTGTCCTATTTCTTCTTTCACATACTCCATTCTGTGGGGAAGAGTAAGGAATTGTTAATTGATGCTTAATTCCCACTTCCTCACAAAAATTATTGAACTGATTGCTTGTATATTATGTACCATTGTCTGTCCTAATAGCATTGATTTTACAATAGCTTTCATTCTCAACAAGAATCTTGAATTTCTGGAAGATTGCAGGCACTTCAGATTTTGATTTAAGAAAGTGAACCCAACACATTCTAGTAAAATCATCAATGAATAAAATGAAGTATCTGCTACCATTCAGGGTTGAAATTTTCATAGGACCATAGACATCAGAATGCACAAGTTGGAGTCTAGTTTGGGCTCTTTTAGCTTCATTTCTGGGGAAATGATGTCTAGCATGTTTACCCCTTTGACAAATTTCACAAATAAACGAAACATCTTTTATCTTTAGCAAGTTTTCTACTAGCTCTTGTTCACTTAAAAGTTTAAGTAAAGTATAGTTAACATGTCCAAACTGCTTGTGCCACAATTCAGACTCAACTTCAATGCTAGCATAAGCTTGCAGGTTCACACTTTTCCAATCTAAAGTAAAGCTTCTGTTTCTCGTATCAACTGTCATCAGTTCCACATTATTTTGATCTAGAATTTTACAACTATTATCCTTAAATACCAAGGTATAATTCTTCTCAATTAGTTTTCCAACACTTATCAAATTCTGATCAATATTTGGAACATATAAAATATCAGGAATGAGCTTATTACCTGATGGAGTTTGAACACAAACTTTGCCAATACCTTTGACTGCCACATATTCTCCATTTCCAACATTTACTTTTGATTTGAAGTTACCATTCAACTCAACAAAAATATCTGCATTTGAAGACATGTGATGAGTGCAGCCATTGTCAAGTAACCACACCTAATTCTTGCTGCAGACCGTTTGATTCAAAGTTGAGAACATGTGTCTTCAGATTGACCTTCAGCAACCTTTGCTTGCCGAGTTTCCTTCTTCTCCTTCTGATTTTTGCAGACCCTTTCAATGTGTCCAAATTGTTTGCACGTCCTACATTGAACACCAGGCCTGAACCAACAATACTTAGGAGAATGACCTTTTCTTTTACAATGTGGACAGAGAGGATAATTAGTATCCTTTCCAGACCTTTTAGCTGTTTCTTTCCTTTCAACTTGTGGTTTCTTTCCACCCAAGTTTGTTTAAGTCATTTGCTTCCCTTTTACAAACAAAGCACCCTCAACTTACTCCTCTTGCCTGAATAGCCTCCTCTGTTCAGTGGCTTGGAGGGCATTCACCAACTCAACCAAGGAAATGGTGGACAAATTTCTTAAATCCTCAAGAGAAGATATCTTAGATTCAAACTTTTCTGGAAGGTTGATCAATCTTTTCTCCACTATCCTCTTGTCTGGAAGATCATCCCCAAGTAATCTGATTTGGTTAACAACCTTTATCAGCCTATCAGCAAACTCTTTCACCATTTCAGATTCCTTCATTTTCAGAGTCTCAAACTCTCTCCTGAAGTTCAGAACCTCTATTTGCCTTGTCCTCTCATTGGCCCCCTGAATTCTTCCTTCAACCTGTCCCATGCCTCCTTTGCAGTTTCACAAGTGATTATCCTTGTGAAAATGGCATCTGAGACTGCTGCTTGAATGCAAGAAAGGGCCTTAAATTTCTTGGCAATCTCCTCGCTGTGCTGCTTCAGTTGGGCTATGGTAGGATTGGCTCTTAGATGTGGTGGTTCAACTCATGTTTCAATGATCTCCCACAAGTCATAGGCCTTCAAGTATACCTTTATTTTTATAGACTAGAAATCGTAGTTCTCTCCTATGAATGTTGAAGGTAAAGGTGCTGAAAAACCACTCGAAACTATATCACTTTCTCACTAAATCACTCGGCCTTTTTTGAAGGATCCTAACTGGTTTTCTATCGTTTTTGCTGTTATTTTCGAATTCTTCTAAGACCTCAAGGGGCTCTGATACCACTGTTAGAAATTAGAAGGCAAAGAGGATGGAAATCTAATTGTATTGATTCACCAGGGATAGTACACGGCCTCCCCATTGTTAAGGCCTTATATGATGCAAAATAAATAATATTTTATACATTTTTCTACCAACTACCACTACTAGATACTTAGTCAAATACATCAACTTGTAGTAGGACTAACTAGCCAAACAAATCACGACGACTAGTGCTTGACCAATACAAAAAAAACGTGTAACAAAGT
>CAIGRB010168980.1:1515-25795 GCA_903798255.1 Fraxinus quadrangulata
AATAGGCTATAAGATGATCAATGCAAATGATAAAAAGCATCTTGAAATCATATTACATTCCAAAATATGAAAAGATCATATTATCTTCATTCATATTCAAATTTCTTTCTTGTATTCGTAAAATTTTGGAGAATCACATGAGTGCTTAAGTGTTGAATTCTCTTCAAAACTCGATCAATCCTACAATCCATTTGTCGAAAAATTCTTTAAGCACCAAATTCAATCCCCGAGGGGACAAATATCGCTTGAGGACAACGATCTTCGTGTTTGAGCATTTGATTCTTCTGTGAAATTATTGATCATTTATTTGCTGATTCGGTTCGTGATTTTTCATTTCAAATTTCTTTATGAAGTATCAATTGAAGATATTAAACTTTCAATTGAAACATAAGATAAGTTTATCTTCTTCTTTTATTTATTATCATTTCATGAATCAAAGTTTGATTGTGATTTTATTAAATGATTTTGTTGGATTTAATTTGATCTCTTCTTCAATTCCTCTCACATGGAAAAATAATTTTTCCAACACCATATATGTAAATGTTAAATCTTATGGTGCTAACATTTTATTAAATTTCAATGTGTAATACTTATAAGTGTTGTAGGTATGGGTGTACGAAATCGTCCTAGCATTGGCAGCTAAATAGAAAATAATAAAGAATAGACGAGGCTCTCGATCCCGAATGCAAAAGATATTACCACAATCCTTGATGATCCTTGAGTGAGTATATCTTTTATTTTATATTTATATTTGTGTATCAATTTAATGAATGGCCATTAAAGTGTTGAAATGTCGATATGGAAGTCCATATAGTGTTGACAGCTATAGCCAAGGAGATAAAGAACGGGTATGTCGGAGGATTGTATTTTTGACCTAGAGAAGACTATCCAAATCCTCGGTTTTTTATCTTGATGTTGATAGGGTATGCAGATCTATATTTTGTATTATTACACATGATAAAATTGTACTTCAATTTTTATTTTTTTTTTAATTTATTTACAGCTCTTCAATTGAATGGTAATTTCCATCCCTTTTTTCATCCACCACAATAGGAACCTAGAGTCCATCCTCGTGCACACTTTCATCCATACGTCAATCTTCTACATCACGTCGATCTTATTCACCTCTCATGGACTTACATTCTACTATATCCTTAGATAATTCATTTAAACTTTTAGCAAACATATGTCAGCGATGGAGAACAAAATTACGAGTCACATAACAGATGTGTGATTTAAGATAGGACTTTTAAACAAGGAGGACGCAATTATTGAGTGGACATGGCCCTCCTATTGATGGATAGGACGATAGACATTTCTAATGGGAAATGGGTGTTGTGAAAGGGAAAGAGGGGCTAGACGAGGGGAAGAAGATGACGAACGTGGCACTCGAAAGGACAGAGATGGATGAGATGGTAGACAAAGTGATGGATAGGGTAGATGAGGTAGTGGAGATAGTGGTGGATAGGATGGACAAGATTATAAAAGGGGTACTCCGTGGATATAGAGGGTGATGAGTTGGTGATCGAATGGGTAATGGAGACTGTCTTCGAGGTGATGGAGACCATCTCGAGATGATGGAACCTAGAAATCATATGATTGAGGTGATTAAGCCAGATGTATTGGATAAGAGGATAAAATTACTATCATAACATGTTAGTTCACCATTCATAATCAAGGAGAAAATGAGAAACTATTCTTTAAATAGTGAAGAAAGTTAGTGATTGAGTAATTTATGCATTTGCTAACATTGTACCATGAATCATCTCATAGTTATTTTTGTATATGCTAACTTTCTATTTTTTTCTTAGCGGGACACATCAATTGAGTTATTGGAACATTAGAGATACCAAGCAAATGGTTTCACAAAGTGGTGACAAACATGCAGTGTACATTGGACGATGTAAGCAAAATTTTATATTATGTATGTTCATATTATATATGCTTGAATTACGTACCATTTTTGTTGATGTAGCATTTTGACGTAATGGTGCATCTATTGCGACTTCAAGTTTGTATATGCACAGTCATTTGATGCTGCTATGTATTCTAGACTTCATATTCGAACTCATTCTACGACTATCGTGGCAAAAACAATAGTCACTAATCCATTCAAAGTTTGAATCTATCAGCCATCCCTCTAGAGTAAAGCTATGCTGGAGGCAGTGGCGGAGCAAGGATTGAGTAGTACGAGGGGATACTGAGTTGGACAATGGGCTACTGGGTTGGACAGTAGAAAAAAATAGGCTATAACCAATTTATTATTATTATTATTATTATTATTAAATTTGGCTTGGGCTGGCCCACCCTTGCCCACCCCTATCTCTGCCCCTTGCCGGAGGAGTTCGATACTCTGTTAAAGAATAGAACTTGATAACTAGCCTCTTTCCTCCGATCATAAAACTTGGTTGTGAACGGGTCTTTTATATAAAAAGGAAACTTGATGAATTTGCTTATGGATATAAAAACAGTCTTGCGGCGAAGTGTTTTCATCATAACAATGGAGTTGATGTTGGGAATTTACTTAACATGCATATCGAAATTTAAATAATATTTTAATTTTCACTTAGGATTTTCTTTGTATTTAAAAAGAAACCATGATAGAAATTATATCTTTCTTGAATTCTGCAAACCTTTTTGCTTATTTTGAACACAAACAATAATGATCTGTAATCCACAACTGTCTAATTGTCCAATTTTCAATGAAAATTCACAAAGGGAACACAAATGAGAGAATTTATGATTTTTTTTTCTTGTGTTAGTGAGATAATAACTGCATTGTTCTTATTTCTAAAACCCACTTATTAATAGAAGTTCCAGCGGGCTTGACCCGTCATTTAAATTCAATATGGTCCAATATTTAATTAATCTAATTAATTATACTTGGTCTATAAATTAATTAATCTAATTAATTAACTTAATCCATTAATAAGCAAACCAATTAATTAATTATCTAATATTTGTCAATTAATTAATTAGTATATTTCATTATTCTAATTCTTATTTTTTGTGTAACTCATTAGGTTTCGATCATAAGGTCGAACGACTTGAATTATTATTTCGATTTAATCAGAATCAATATATTAAAATACCCCTTTTTAATTTATCAATAATTCATATTCGTTATTCAGATTGACATCTAACAATGTATCAGTGCAATATATGTGACCAAAAATGTCACGTGATATGATAAAATCAAACTTGTTCGTTTATCATGAAACTATAATCCCTTCGTTAAAATGATTTGATCAGTTACAAGATATGAATGTGTGTCAATCTCTATTATCAATCATATATTTCATTTCACTCTTAAGTCAATGTAAGTGAAAAACTCTTTTCCACTTATGATATACCTTGGCCAAGAATGTCTTTATCAATTTAACTGAATGAAATGTAGATTATAATTTCTTACTATCTAAGAGTGAAAAATCATTTATTTATTATCCACAATCTTTATATAAATCTTGATATACTCGAATGATGTCGTATTAGCAACTCTTGGTAGAGCAATATCTAACATTACTAAATTATGACTGTCATCATATAAGACACTATGATGATCTCAAATCGAATGACCAATTTTATTACCAATCGTTACAGATTAATCACTGACACTCATGTAGTTATCTATGTAGAATCATTCTAAGGGGTTTCCAATGTTTTATTCTTATAATAAAATATTCACCTATTCATTTAATTGTCTCCACCCTTTAAGTTGTGAGATTAACTATTTACTTTACAAGTAAGAAATGTCAATTTTGTTCTATAACAAAACATCCACGTGTTCATTCAAGTGTCACCACACTTTAGCTTGTGAGATCAGCTACTTACTTCACAAGTAAAAATGACACACGTGATGGTCTATCCGTAATAATGATATCCGTATCTCGTTATTACTTACGACTACAGGTGATTAAAGATTCAGTCACAACTCCATATGATTAAAAAAATTACTAAAATTTGAATTGACTGACTCTATTATTTAATTTAATAGAATATTAATTCAATAAAATTCTAGATTTTCCAAAAATAGAATTCATCAATTATATATTAAAAGTGTTTATATCCAAAATCGATTGGACCTTGGCATAATGGTTAGAGTTGACTATTATGAAAACTTTAGTCCAATTATCAAGCCTATTACTATTTTGTTAATCCCTGAGCTTGCTTTGGCTCATATAGAAGGACCAGAGTTGTGTACAAAGTGCTTTCATTAGAGCAATGGACATGACTATTATGAAATCTTAAGTCCAGTATCAAGCATATTACTATCTTGTCAATTATCGGCCGTTCTTTGTTCATAACTGGAACTTTTGCAACTTGATATCAATAACATTTTCCTATTGGCACCCTTATTGATAATGTCTAGGTATCTCAAGACCTAGGATCGAAATCAACCTCATTATGTTTTTTTGTCTCCTCGAAGAAATGCATGCTCTTAAACAAGTATCTCATACATGGTATAATGAACTAAATTGGTTCTTACTTGATAAAGGTTTCACTAATTTTCGTATCGATATAGTTTTGGTTATTTATAATAAACTTGGTTGTCGAATGACATTACTGTCATGACCATTCTAGAGTAGATCAATTTATTGCAAATCTTACTCATCATTTTTAATCAAAGATCCTTGTTTTTGGGTGTTGAAGTGTTTCATCATCCTCATGGCTTATTGTTATTATTTTTTATTTTACTTCAAACACCTATATCTACTTGATCTTATTCACTAAACTAATAAGCATGATGAGGTATTTTGTACACTTATTTAGGCCATTAAATTAGAGTATTTGTTAGTGATTTGGATGAGTTATAACTTAATTTTGTGTTAATTATGTTTGTTAGGTTGAACTCAATACAAATTGGTGGATTTGGAAGAAAGGAATAAAAAACGTGTGAAACAAAGGAAAATCAAAGTTTGGAGACCAAAGTGTAAACTTTCAATACTGGATTCAGAGCACAAAACGATGATTGAAGATCATATAAGATCGATTGAATGCAATTAGAAGTAAAAGAAGTGAATATAATGGAAGTATTTTTACAAATCAACTTGAGACCCATTTTTTGAATAGCAAACGTTCGAATTGGAAAAATTGTATTTTTAGAAAAATTATATCCCTCTGAATAACCTTTCTAAATCATTTCGAATTATCTCAATCGAATACCTATAGAGAAAGTTATGACTAAAATATCGAAAATTGCGCAGAGACGAACCTACACGCGTGCAGCGTGAACGACAAAGAAGAAGATCAAATCTTATTTTTCACTACAAGAAAGAGGCTAACACAAGATTCAAGGGCAAATAACACAAGAAATTGAATATTCAAAGTCTGGGTTGAAGATTAACAAAAAAGAAATTGATTTTTCACTTTCCTTTAATTGTTTTTCATTCCAGGTGACTTTTTCCAAACCTTTGTGTAATTTACATAAGAATATACTTGGCTAATTATTTTCATGTATTGGATGAAAATGAAACCAATTACTATTGATAAGTGTATTTTATACACTTATTCGGACTCTAAAATATTGATATTTCNCCAATATCTCAGAATTCTACGGATGTATCACATGTTGATAAGTGCATATTGTACACTTATTTTAGCTCTAAAATATGGATTTTTTGTAATTATTTTAATGAAATTATAGCCTATTTTATTATATAATGTGTTATTACGTTAAATTCAATGAATGAAAGTGAAATTAAAAGAAAGAAGCGAAAAATTGGCGAAAATGACAATATCAAAAATTTGTGGGCTAAAGTGAAAATACTCAAAAGTTGTGTCGAATCTCACGATGAAGATTGAGAATGCTAGGGGTCAAATAGATACAATTCAAGGTCAAAAGGAGTGAAAATATAACCAAAATATTTTCACAAATCAATTTTCAACCGTACAAGGATGTTCAGATTTTTTGTTGGAGATTGAGACCCACTTTTGGCACAGTAAATGTTTGAATTGAAAAAGATCTGTTTCTAGCAAAGTTGTAGTCCTTTAAATTATTTTTCTAACGTATTTTGAATCACCTTAATCGGATATCGGGAAAAGGTCAAGACAAAAATACTGAAATAGTTGCAGAAGATTTTCAACGAGACAAGGCCCAGGCGCTACCACCATAGCACCCATGCACTGCCTGGACACATATAGCGGCGCCTAAGTAGTGTGCCGCCTATTTTAGGTTTTTTGTTGAATGGGCTGCGAAAAATCCAAAAAAGGACTCCAATTTGACCAATGACGTGTAAAGAACTATAAATAGACTAAAGAAGGCATGAATTAAGGGTTCCAAATATTAAAAAAAGAGATATACAACGAGAGATCAAAGAGCAAAATTAAGAGAAGAAATTCATCAAGAGATTCAAGATTAAAGTAAAGATTGGAAGCGGAAGAAGACCTTAGTGCAAGAATTGATTCTTTTTCATATATTTATTCTATTAATCCGATGATGTACTTAAGGATATTTATTTGTTTTTCATTTTACATCATGCGTAAGTAAACATTAAATTAGGGCAAACAATGTAATCTCTTGTGATCCTTAGTTCTTTTATTCAAGATTTTCTATGATTTATTCTTTTATGTGTTGAATTTGTTATGAACTTAATTCTTTAAATTATCTGGCCAATAATTTGTTGATTACTTGAGTTTCTTACGAATCGATAGGTGAGTTTGAGACTTAGATCGTATAATAAAATTCAGTAAAGTAGTATAACGTGTAGAGATACGTATACTAATTATTGGGGTCGTAATATGAATTATTAGAACTATGTTTCGTTTAACTAAGGGTAATTCGGATAGAGATATAAAATTGAATTAGTTAATTCGAGATGGGTAAATTGAATATAATAGAAGAATTCGACTGAACACTACATTAGGTTAGAATCTTGAATTAATAATTAAGGTGATCATTAGATGAACTTATTTTGTCCTAATCTTCATTACATATTTGAATTTTCTATAATTCAATATTTACAATCTTTTTATACTTTTCATTTATTTTAAGCTCTTGAAGTTCATAAAAGAAAAACAGTAAATTTCATATCCATTACTACATTACTTGTCTTATATCAAATATGAGTTAGGAAAAAGTAGATTAAGTTTGAAATATAGTCCTCATGGGAGATAATCCGGACTCAAAGATCAATTCTATTACTTGTTATGATATCATACACATGCGATAAAAAAAAAAAAGCAACAATTTTTTGGCGTCGTTGCCGGAACTATTTATTTTTAGTCTTATTTTATTTTATTTTATTTTTAACTATTATTTGATTTTATTTATTATTGACTTTTCTTTGTGTTCCTTATATAGTTTAACTAACCCCCTATAGTTTTAATCTATCTTGTGTTGATATTATCTCTTTGTACTTTTCAGATATTTAGGCATGATTCTGACATTTATAAAGTAACAAAAATGTTACAATGACAAATCTCTACATAAATTGTCGTAATATGCTTGGAGAATATTCAAGTTGTAAAATGTGTTACGTGGTGCATTGTACTGAAAAATGTTCGTTCTTTTACATTAGTTTACACACGCTAAAACTTCTGAGATTCAAAAATATTTGATATGTAGAAAACAAGCAATTGAAAAATTTGAAGAATAGTACATGCTCGTGGGAGACTTTGTACCCGACAATTGGAATGATGACATCAAACTTGTAGGAGTTGGTCCTCCCCTATTGAACGAGAAGATACTTCCAAATTACTTTACAGAACTTGCCAAGTTGAATGAAAACGATATATTTATGGGAGATTTCATGTACTGTGATGGATTTTAACAATAGGGGTACAATCCATTTGAATGAGTCAACGGGATCGACTTCTCATTGTCTGTGGATCTAGATTGTGGACTGGTCATTCAGCTCGAAAATATATCAACTATGG
The DNA here is from genome assembly GCA_903798255.1 of Fraxinus quadrangulata. Lineage (NCBI taxonomy): Eukaryota > Viridiplantae > Streptophyta > Magnoliopsida > Lamiales > Oleaceae > Fraxinus > Fraxinus quadrangulata. Next base: position 9,391 of record CAIGRB010168980.1, read on the forward strand.
AAGAAGGGATTAAAGAGAATGACGTGTTGATCACAACGAAATCAAATGAGGATGTGGCAATCAATGATAATGAAATTAATTCACACTTTTTCGACTTTATTGATTGTTCAAAAATTTATTTTGTGATTAAGTCCAATGTAGGAGTGGAAGTCTACATAGTTGAATTTGAATCCGATGAAAAAGAAAAGTCCTATGACATCGAACAAGGCAAGGTGGAAGTTTGGAAACGAAATGAAAAGTGGATCAAGGCCAAACGAAGGAAAATGGGCTGGTATCCAAAGCTTTCTTTAGGTGCCCGTGACTCAATTGACATAACTAAGCTAATAACGTTAAAAAAGCGCTTCTTGAGAGGCAACCCAAGCTTTCTTCCTTTTTATTTATTATATTTTTGAGTTTTATGATAGTTTAGTTTATTTTAAGTTATTTGTAACTTATTGTCCATACCCCATTTTTCCTTAGGTTTGCGATATGTTAGTTGATTTATTAGATATTGAAGTTATGTAACACTTGTTCCAATTATTTTACTTTATTTGTTTTTCTCATGAACATGACGTCGAGTAATATTTAAACTAATATTAACCAAGGAGCCAACATGAGTAATAGAAAAGTTAGCAATTGAATTACAAGACATATCAGGAGAGTCTTTTCTTTAATTTTTTCCCACCCCTTTATATGCATATTTAGGATTAAAGATATTGAGGACAATGCCCAGTTTAAGTTTGGAAGTGGAAAATATGAGTTTTCATTTTATTTTTTTGTGCACTTTAATTGCTTTAGTAAAAAAAAAAAAAAATCTTTTGTGTGCTTGTGCGAGTTAGTTGGCTTGACTGACAATTATGAATATATTGAATTATGAATTGATTTATGAATAGTGAATAAGTTACATGCTTAGATTAATTTTTTTCTTTTCCATGTGAAATTTGTTATATTGAGCATATGAATTAAGTTAAATATATTGTGTAGGAATTAGTTGATTTCATAATTGAATATGTTGAAATAGTAGACCACAGAGGTTAAGCCTAAAATCACTAAATTTTACATTCTTAGACCAAATTTAGAATAGTTTGGAAGGATTTCATTGTTGTAGGAAGATGTTGAGATAAATAGGGATTCCATGTGTGAAATTAAAAAATTTTATGTGGATTGTCTAAGGTCAATATGATGCATTTGAGTGAAAATCTCAAGTTATAGATCATTTTGCTTGAATTAGTGTTAAATGAGAGTATTGCACTAATCAATGCATAAAAAATATTTTATTTGAAAGCTTTTCTTTGAAACATTTATGACTCGAGCAATTAAATTTGCAAGAATTTTTTAAAACTTGATGTCATATGGTCATCTAAATTGGGAGTCATCAGCCGAAAGTTTGTTACATGAGTCATTTAGAAAGTTTAATGAAGAGAATGTTTCAAATAAAGAAAAAATTTATTATCCTAAAAAAATAAAGAAAAATAATTCAGAAAAAGTAGGTGTATGAAACAGAAGACGCATCAAATGCTTTGGTTAATTTTCAAATACTTGTTTAAGCAAGTTTGACTTTTGATAAGAGATTGTTAACCCAGTTAAGTCATAGAGATTGAAGCAATCAAATTTAAGTGAGAATTCTTGTTTATTGAATTGTTGAACTTCGATTGGTGAAATTTCGCTAAACTAGAGAAGTGAAGATAGTAGAAAATCCAACCTTAGTTCACATACAGGAAAATAGTGAAAAGAATAAGTTTGAGGAGGTGTGAATCTTACGAGTGATGAAAGAATATATTTGACCATTGAGGGTCGAGAATTGAAACAACTTATGAATTCATAATGCTATACTTAATTCTTCACATACATACACGAGTTTTGCATTAGAAAAGTAGAAATTGATTTTGGTAATGCGACCTTGAAGCTGTTTATCCATTTAATACATTGATTTCAATCACGAAACAAAATGGAAGGTTATCTAATCAAAATATTTTGTATATTTGTGTGTTTGTTAAAGTAGGTTATGGTTTTGTTTGAGAACAAATAAATGTTTGAGTTTGGGGGTGGCATGCATAATTTTATTATTTAATTACTTGATCACCAATTAAATATATAGTTGCTTGTTGAAGTGCTAAGAAACTCACAATAGATCTAGAGTATTGCTTGATTAACATGCGTGTAATAAATATTAGAAATAATATTTCTCACGTATACAATTTTTGAGATAATCTAATCTTTAATGCTTTCTATTCATTTGAATTCGGACTAGGAATAGATTCGGGTCGTGCTTATAATATATTTAATTTGTCTTTAAAAAGAGAATTAATTACAATAGATTTATCAATTGTCAGGATTGTATGAATGATACTAGCTACATAATTGAGAATTGAAATAGATAAGAATGGATGGATTCTTAATCCAATACATTCCATATAAATACAAAACTCAAATTTTATAAGCATTCGTAGAATAATTGAGAATAATTATCAACCACAATTCTCTTTTTTTTTTTTTACTTTGAATCTAAATAAAAACTAATACACTTGATTGAAATTTATTTCTCGTGGGACGACTACTCTTAACTAATCACGTATTACTTGTCAACGATCTCGTACACTTCCGAATTTTGCACGAATAATGCATATGGTAAAATTGGTACAAAAACCAATATCTACTAGTACATACATCTTTACATGATGCAACTGAATATCATCAAGTACTTGATGTTTACAGTATCTTATGCTTGCAAGATCAAACCTTGTCTATTCTTGCTAATAGGTTTCTTAGTCCATGCACAAGCCTACCACCAAATATTGGATGCCAATTAAATGCCTCGTGCGCTATCTTTGTGGTACTATTCACTATGGACTTTTTGTTTACAAATAACCACCATGTGTTCTCTATGTTTTCTCTAGCTTTGATTGGGTTGATAATGCTGATGACCATACTTCTACCGGTGCTCATATTATGTTTCTTGGTCATAACCCAATCACTGGATTGTCTAGGAAGCAATAAACTTTGTTTAGTCTTCCACTGAAGTTGAATATATGGTTGTTGCCTCGACTACTTGTGAGAACCTTTGGATTAAAGCACTGCTTCATGAACTTGGAGAAACCTCCAATTATACTTTGACCATCTATTGTGACAATGTTAACAATACATATCTTTGCTCTAATACAGTATTTCATTACAAAATGAAGCATGTTGAGGTAGACGTTCACTTCGTACAGGACACAGTTCAATCAAGGACTATTTGTGTTTTGCATGTTGCTTCAACTCATTAGTTAGCATATTCAGCCATCAACCACTCTCTACATCTTACTTTCAACTATTATGATCCAATATAGGTGTCACCAAGGGAACCCCTATCTTGTGGGTCATGTTTAGAGATAAAAGTCTATACAACTTTCAGGTTCAGTATACATTAACTTCTTATAAGTTAAATGTAGTAGATTTACTCTACGCAAACATGAGTCTAGCAGTATTGCTCATACTTTGTAATGCATAATAATATGACTGCTCATATGTAACGTTATAAATAATGTCAACACACATAGCAAATTCAAGTTGCACAATTATTTTGAACTCCATTGTTAAAACCTTATTAATTGCTAACTTTCTAAATTTAAAACCAGAAAATCTCAAAAATGGATTTTCAAAAACTAAATTGACTTTCTCACGTCTTTTTACAATAAAATCATTTTTCTAGTTAGTTACTCATCTTCAATAGTCACAACTCCTGCTAAATGTGTGTTTAAACCACATTATTTTAAAAAATTACATTTTGGAATAATAGATTGATGGAGAATGTGTAATCGAAAAATAAAAAAAAAAGTTGTTGATGAGATTAGAAAATATTATTTTATTGAAAAATGTGTGGTTGAAAATGAGTAGAAGAATGAGAATAAAAAAATAATGTGGTTCAAACAGGGGGTAAGTTCAAAACTCAAAAATATCTTCAATATAACAAGTTAGTCGTACCATTTATGTCTTACGCTACAAGTCAAATACTTAGGTTCTATTCAGGATTCATTTTCTTATCCTAAAATCTTACTTTCCGAAGTCAAACATTAATTTAATCTCATATTTTGAAAGACCTAGAAGTACACCCTACTTATTAACCACTAATTTTTTGAAAAGTAAAACTTTAGCAACAAGAAAATGAAACCCAAATAAGTGCTAGTGTGAGATATTGTATAAAGAAAAAAAAAAAAGTAGTTGATCTAAGAAAAATGTTAATAAAAAAATGTGAAATTGTAATTTTTCGATCATTTAGGATGCATTTAGTAATCCATATAAGATAAAAATTATATCAACAAAACATTTATCGTTGACAATACTTGAATTATTTTTATTTGGCTAGTTAATCATACCATATCCACCCATACTAAATTAACTCATCCAATGAGGTGGGTTTAAAGCTGTCTTTTGCAAAGATCCTAAGTGCTTGCTTGGTAGGAAAGATTTGATAGCACTAGATAGTCTCAAATAGGAAAAAAAAAATATACAACTCGATACAATTTGTTCATTACAGCACCCACTACTACGTATCAAACAAGTACCAATAATTTAATGTTATTTGTAATAATATATCTGATAGATAAAACACATAGTTATAAAATCACCTTGGTAGGGCCTGGTGTGGTATCGTTGTAAACTTTATTGTTGATAGAATGCTCGAATGTTTTCCTAACCGATTGAGGTGGCTTTCTCTCCAAAGCTGCAAGTAAACATTTTTTGATCCAAGCTCCAACATTTGTGAGTAGCATTCTTATAGGTTCAAGCGCTTCTGCTCATGGGAGGTGAGTGGTGGGGTGGGGTGGGGTACACCTTCACTCGTCTCAATTGTTTGAGAATCACTTCTTGTAATGGACTCTTTCACGAATATGTAACAACCTTACTCTTACCTTTCAAGGACCCAAATATTTGCTTCATAGGGTCTGCAAGAATCTGCAACATACATTACAACGTCGTCAACAAAAAAGAACAACATTATATGATAATCAAAGGAAACAAACATAAAGATGTACAGGCATAGCAACTAAATTAAATCTAAAATCAATGGGGGCAAACAAAATCAACAAATATGTCTGAATTTATTGACCTATTAGCCATAACAGAACTGTAGATATTGTGGAATCCCAGGGGTCACCAACCAGACGCAAGTGTGTTATGCAATTTCAGTCTAATAATTCTAAATGAACTAGAATATGTAATTAATATGAATCAAACTACATTTGAGTACAAGCAGGATTTGTTTAGTAAATCCTACCACTACATCGGTCTCCAATGCAGCTATGCCAGTAAGGGACCAACAAAGTGTTCTGCCATCACCTCGGTCTCGTAGACAATGGAAGACTTTTCCATCCTCACGGCTTGCTATTGCTGTAGAATCAAGATTGCCTTCCATTGACAACACAGCCAAAATGTATCTAAGAGCAATTTTAGGCCAATTAAGTTCATTGACATGAATCATATTGAGCATTGCTTTCTTTAGAGTACCTGAGCAATCTATATATTTCTTCCTGGTTTTCATGATTTGTACTCTTGCGAATAAAAATAAGGACATACATGTACTGCCACCTTAGAGAAATGTTTTCGTACGAGCAGATTCAATAGTGACCCATAAATCCTTGCCAAAATTAAACAAGTACATCTGCTAAGACAGACAACTGTATCTTGAAAAACCACCGCAATTTCATTGTCCAGAGTTTCATGTCCAAAATTTTGTATAGGATAACAGTCTAACTAAGGATTGCTACTTCAGATTCAAGTTCCTGAAAAGAAAAAGGTTTTCCTAGCCCCAGAATTTCTAAGAAATGCCACGCGAGCTCCCAAACCTGATGGTGAATGTGGGAAATCGTAAGCACATAAAACTAACAAGTGACTTCGCTTACTTTCTAAAAGTAATTTTGAGCAAAACCCATCATGAACTTAATCTAAAATCTTTAGTGCAACCTGCAGAGAATCTCCAATAAAGTATGCAGCAACCTTTGAGCTCAGTGACTTGCCAGGGGGAAATGGATCCCTCTCTGAGTCATCTGTATACAACCTTGGTCTTTTGTAATTTTCAAAGCAAGAGTCGAATTCTGGTTCACCTAGTAAATTGCTCTTCCTCTTAGCCAGGAGGTACCCACTCCCAACTGTTTGTAGGCTTGACTCATGGTTTTTATCATTCAGTAATTTAACCATGAATTCATGTTTGTGACTCAAATTCCATGAGATTTGGAAGTTTGATTCATGAAAGAAGTCTAGATAATGTTCGTTTTGAAGTTCGGTTTGATAAGTGATCAAATTTCATCATAGATTGAGAGTTTGATTGGAATAAGGACTTTGAGATTAAGGACTCTACTTCATCCATAACTCCAAACTTTGGCTCATATAAATACTCCACAAGGTGTAGGCTCTTTATAGACTCAAGATAACAATTAGATCATTGTTGTATATATTATAAATTTGAGAGAATTTTTTAGATTTAGATTGAGAGAATCAAATCTTGTAAAGATAATTTTAATTTCTTGGTATAATAAATTTCCTCATCTTCCACGTAAATCTTGTTTGTTGTGTGATCTATTATGTTCATATTGGTCATATTATTCTCCTCTTTAATTATTTGGTCGGATTCATAACAAATGGTATTTGAGCTATTCTGGTATCTGGATTGGTTCATAACAATTGGTATCAAAGACCAAGGTTTTTTACGGTTCTTGGGATGTCTAAATTGGTTATTAAAGCGAGGTTCAAATAAGATCGATTATTTCAAGGATGACAACTATGAAATTTGAGATTCTGCTTTTGGACTCCAATAGTAGGTTTTTTTGTGGTAGATCAAGATGTGAGTGGTTCTTACTTAATTGGATCTTGATGACACTTTGTTGGGGATAGATAGGATGCCCGCAACAATGACTGCGGAGGAGAAGTAGCGGAAGGATCGAAAAATCCTATCACAAATACATCTTCATCTTTCGAATCAAATTCTTTAGGACATTATAAAGGAAAAAAAGTACTATAGGGCTGTGGTTAAAATTATAGCAGCTTTGTTTAACAAATAGCTTGACAAGTAAGTTACATATGAAGCAGCACTTGTATTCTCCTTGTTTGATGGAAGGTAGATCTTTAGAAGATCATCTATGGTTGTTCAAGGAAATAGTCTTTGATTTGGAGGCCATGGAGGTCAAATATGATGAAAATGATTTAGAGGTGACATTGTTATATTCGTTGCCGCCTTCATATGTGACTTTTAGAGATACCATTCTCTATAGTTGGGATACTCTTACTATTGACGAGGTATATGATGCGCTTTATTCTAAATAGAAGATAAAGCATCTAGTCGTTGATTCAGAGGCCCAAACAGAGGGTCATGTTGCTCGTGAGAGGAAAATAAGTGGTCATGGAAAGGAAATAGTCAAGGATGGCAACAATGATAAAGTTTGTTGATATTGTAACAACAAGGAACACAGGAAGATGGATTGTTATGAGTGGCGAAAAATGTTTGCTACTACAGATCATAATGAACAACCAGAAAATTTCGGTAATGTCGATCTTGCAGAAGAAGACAGTGATGGAGATTTTTTAGCGATTATTGAAAGTGACTCCAAACTCGACTAGAATTGAATTCTTGATTTCGCTCGGACTTTTCATGTGTTCAAATCGAGATTTGTTTTCTTCATATGAAACAGTTACATAAGGTTTCGTGATGATGGAAAAAATGAGCCTTGTAAAATAATATGAATTGGTAATATAAAAATCAAGATGTTTGATGGGATGGTTAGAATACTTGGCCATATTTGACATGTTTCGGTATAAACCAGATTTGATATCCTTGAGTACTCTTGATTCAAAAGGGTACATGTATACAGGTGGAGGTCGAGTTTTGAAAGTTAGTAAGGGTGCTCTGGTTGTATTAGAGGACGGAGAAAGTCCAGTTATATGTGTTAGAAGGTTCAACGGTCATTGTGGATGCATCTATGATTTATGGTTCAATAGGTAATAACTAAGGTAGAGTTGGTTGCGATCGGGTTGTTCGTGGTGTAGCTCAGGTGAAGCTTGTTGTGACCTTGTTGATCATGTAATGTGGTGATTCGAACAGATTTATAGACTCGGCTGGAGTTGGAATTAAATGAGTAGATTCAAGCATGGATGGAAATCAACATAGTTATGTTGTAAGTAGGGTTTAGATTTAGTTCACAGTTGTTGAGTATGCCTGACAGGGGCATGGTGGAAGAGTTGGATAATGACTTGAAGAGTAAAGATTTAATTCCTTGCTATGAAATTTGTATCAAGGTGGAGTTTATTATGTTTGTGACTTAAATTCCATGAGATTTGGAAGTTTAATTTATAGGGGAAGCCTAGATAATATTAGTTTAGAAGTCTGGTTTAATAAGAAATCAAATTTCATCGTAGATTGAGAGTTTGACTTTGATAAGGACTTTAGGATTAAAGATTCTACGTCATCGATAACACTAAGATTTGGCTCTTCTAAGTACTCTACAAAGTGTAAGCTCTATAAAGACTCGAGATAACAATTAGATCATTCTTGCCTACATTAAAATTTTGATAGAATTGTTTAGATTTGGATCGAAAAATCAAACTTTGTAATGACAATTTTAGTTTCTTGGTATAATAAACTCTCATCCTCTTCCACGTAAATCTCGTTTGTTATATAATCCATTATTTTTATAGTACTCACATTATTCTCATCTTTAATTATTTGATCGGATTCATAACAAGTGGTATTAGAGTGATTCTGGTATCTAGGTTGGTTCATAACACATGATATGTTGATAGGACCAACCAAGCAAGAAAAATTTGATAAATAACTAAACATGAGTTATCTCTATAGCTCTAATGTATTCATCGTGATCATTTGAATTCAATAGTAGTCGAGCACGGTTTTGACCATGAGAGGGTCATACGTGATCCCTATGAACAACCTCTTTCCTGAGTTCCCTTAATGTTGTGTCATCATGTGAGGGTCCACGCATAATGGGCAATCTAATAAAATGGTATGTTAACTCCATTATTTTCCATGTGAAAAGATAGTTCACCTTTCAAAATGTTAAAATGATCTTTTGTAGTTACTGTGATAGCCGATAGACACTAGCAATCTAAATAGGAAGTGGTCCATTGATTTATTGCAACTTCGTAGTGAAATAAATGATTATTATCTTCCACTCACCCTAGTTACATGCACCATGTCTTGATTTAACTCAGTTAAACCACATACACTTTCCTTTTTGAACAAAGTATGGTTGCCAATCCAAAATTAGGCAGTTAAGAATTACTCAATCTCCAAATTGTACAAATTCACTGCATTAAAGGGACTGCAGCATTTTTATGACAAAGGCTTTTGCAGGACCAAATGGAAACTTTTGTCAAACATATACTACACTAGAAAAACTATCATTTTCTAGAACACCACGATGAATAACTTGTGTGAAAAGAAAATAACTTAAAAAGGTCACCTAAGATTGTGGGGACACTGGATTATAAATCAATTTCACATTAAAAGAAAAAACTTCAAATAAATCCAACTCAATCTAAAATAACATATGATGTAATACAAATAACGTGAACAATGAGATGTGTATTGTTAGGTTTTGATACCCAATAAATTCAGACAATGATTTAAAATAGATGTCGGATAACTTATCGACACTTTAGTGCTTGGCTCGATTTGGAAACAACCAATACACTTTGAGGATGGCCCAAGTTTTGGGTAGTGTTTGGTTTTGGTTAGTTTAGCCCATTGGTAGGTTTAGGCTTTGTTTTATGTGATAGCCCATTTGTCTTAGTTTTGTGTTGGCCCATTTGTGAGTCATGGCCCAACATTGGAGGTGACCAATGTTATATACTTAAGCTTTTCATTCCAATCGTGTGTGCGCGCATAAGCAAGAAGAGATGAGTGGAAGGGGTAGCTCTCTTGGGGCGAGTTTTGAAATATTCAACCATTGTTGTTCCATCCTTTCTTCTAGAGTGTAGTTACCACCTTTAGCATCCTTTGTGGGTTCATAAAGGATAATCGGAGTGGGTAAAATAGAGGTAACAGGAAGTGCAAGTTGTAGGTCGAGCAAGCCTTGGTTTGGTGTTCGTTTGATGGTTTTTTCTGAGCTCAAAATCAAGATTTCTTGAAGATTTCTGCAACAAATGGTATCAGAGCATACCATTTTTAGAAATCTTTGATTTTTTTGATGCAAAAAAAGGTTGGAACTGGTCCAAAATGAAGCTAGGAAATGGGCATGAAAAACTGGGATTTTCTTCAAACTGGCCATATCTGTTTGAGGTATTTCGAAAAAACTAGAAGCTAGTTGAGGAAACTGTGACCACATCCATGCTCATCATATACATCCGTTCTCATGAGTATGGGCGACTAGGCGTGATGGCATGCGTCGCAACGGTGGCCGAGCGTGAGGGTGTGTCTTGCTTCATTCGATAGTATACTTCAAAGATAGAATGTTCCAAATGGTGTTGCGGAGCCTATAGTGGTATTTGTTTTCAACTTTGGGCGATACAGTGAAAATTGGACGATTTTACCATTTGACATTCGAGTACTATGTGTTGTTTTGTGTTACCACAATTGCTGGAAGCTTTAAGTCTAATAGTGGTAGCCCTAAGTAGTGAATTTGCATATCTCTTTATTTACGAACCTACGATATGGTCCATTTGATATCGTGTTCTTCTTGTTTTATTGTAGTTAAGACTATTGTGTAGGATAGTTATTTACTTTTTGTATTAGAAGTTATCGTGTGGGGTACTCAAGATTGGGGTTATCGTAATGGGGATAACCATTGCCTATTGTATGTGACTTTAGGAAATTTTTTTTTGACTATTTTGTGTTAATTGTGTCTATACTTTCCTTGTGGTTATTGTTGGTAACATTTTGTGTATTTTTTTGGTTAAATGACAAAACATTTTGAGTTGTGTTTTTTTAATGAAAAAAGGTAATTTTTCAATTTTGCAAAATGAAAAGTTTTTATAAAACAGTTGATGGTAAATATAGGTCTAAGGCAAGTGTAAAAGTAAGAGTCTTTTTTTAACTATAGTATTTTTTGGACATGTTGAAGGAGACTGTCCTAGAAGTATAATAGGAGGAAAGATAAGAAGAGTGGAGAGGCGAATGTTGCCACTGGGTCGAGTGATGTCCCGAGTGAGGTTTACTGAGAGTAAACCTGGTTACTGTTTATGTATTTGTGTGCGATCTCTTTTGCATATATGATCACTTAATTCTATTGCAATATTAAATATTACACTTTCAATCTATTCGATGTGTGTAATTGTATGAATTGAGAGTGATTCTATTACTTTGTGTAATGTGCATACTCCTTTGCTCTGTAACTGTTGTGAGTAGGTGTGGTAGTGAGAAGAAAAAGAGACAGTCATTTTCTCCTTTATCTGTGTGAGCCTCTTTTGTGAGTATAATGAAGTAACTAACTTTTTCTTCTATTATCTTTGTGAGTACCACATTCACCCTTCCCTTTATGGGATAAATCCTTTGTGGATTTTTTTAGCATTGGTGTTGAAGTAACATTGAGTGGCTAAATCGGTTTAGCCCTAACCTTTGTGGTCACCAAAGGTGTTGATTTGCCATAGTAAGTTTGAGATGCATTAGCAGTAAGTGAAGATGTTTATTGATAATGTGGAATGTATATGCTAAGTGTATATTGGTAATATGTATAGAGGAGTATGACCTTTAGATCACGAGATGAGATGTGATCAAATGTTGGTGGTGTTGATGTGCATTGAGAGAAAACGTGAGTATGTGGCCATCTTTGAATTCTTTCGAGAGTTTTCATTTGCCTTCTCTATTCAACTATTTCTTTATGGATGCATAAGGTTCATCTGTTAAGATTCTGATCAAGTAGAATATAAGAAAGACACTTCTATCACTTCTGTTATGTGGAAACTCATTATACACTTAGGTTAAGAAAATTGGAGGTAGTGATAGAGGATTATCTTGTAGACTTAAGATCTATTGTGATTTATCAGTTAGACAATTATGTATGTGATGTGTCAATCGTCAGAAGGACAACGGATCAGGTATAAGAAATAATGGAGAATTTAACATATACTAGTGCATTATGTCCATTTGATCGAACAGTAGAAGAAAATTTACTGGAATTCACGAGGTTGACACACTAATAGAAATATTAGCTGAGGTGGCAGCACTAAGAAAATATTAGCTGAAAAACGAGATTGTATAACATCTACTCAGAATAAAACTTCTGCAAATGTTTTGCCTTCAACAATGTCACACTTCAAAGAAAAAAAGGCAGTGCTTCATGCAGAGATAAACATAACATAATAAACTTAAACAGAAATGTTAAGTACATTTTGATCACCTAAATATTGCTTAACCCATTTTTTTAGGACCTAGGCTAAGCCTACATCTATACACACACATTCAATTACTTAACAACTATGTTTCAACTCCTGAAGTGAGTTGCTAGTGAGACTCGAATAAGTACAGAAGGCAAAATATCTCAAAAATGGGAATATCTACAAAAATTTAAAAATATCGTTCAGATTCAGCCAAGCCAACTGTTTGTTATTTGGTAACACAAAATTTCTATATTATATTCTTCCAAATCATATCTCATGAAAAATATCACGTTCCACAATGTTAAGGCATTTCTCTCTTTCTTGTTTATTTATTATTATTATTATTTTAAAAGATCCAACAATTTTAACTAATGTGCATGAGGATTTCACCTTCATGTCGCTAGCTCCCGCTCCAAACTTTTGCGTCAATACTGGCAATGAATCAATGGTTCCCTGTGGCTCAAGAACGGGCTATTAATCTCAGCAAATGCCTCCCTCAAATGAGCACGATCAAATCAATATATTATGACGTGCCCATATCCTTCCTACACACACATGAGATAACAAGCAAAACCAAATTTGTGTTCAAAATTCCAAACATGGAAAAAAGAAAAATTCCTCATAGACACGTGTAATTAAAAAAAAAATAGATAAAAAGAATCAAACAAAAACCAGCAATTGCACCAATAATTTAAAAAACAAAAAATGTTTCCATCCACCATTCCACCACAAACAGTAGCACATATTTGAAATTCCACGCACCAAAAATCTTAATTTGATCATCAAATGTAGAAAACCTTCCAAACGCTGAAGATAAACATGGAATACTGACCAAGGGTGCATTTATGAAATTGTCAAATTATCTAGGTTTGGAGAGGGAGTAAAACGGCATCGGCGATGGCGATCGACGACTACAAGTGATTTGGAAAAAATTTAGGAGATTTAAATAGGGGAATCGGAAAAGGGTTTGGGGGAAATTGGCATATGGTTGATTGAAGAGATGATTGCTAATTGAGCGACATAAGGAGAAGAAAGGATTTGGCTAAAAGAAGCAAAGAGAAGCATGGAAAAAAGAAAGAAACGCGATGAAGAAAAAATGAAAAAATGGAAAAGAAAAAGCAAAAAAAAAAAAAAAAGACAAATTTCAAGATAAAAAAGTGAGCATTTTTTACGACAGCTTTTACGGCGTGCTCATTATGCATGTACTAAATATTCAGTTTTCACTGCGTGTCAAAAATATATCGTAAATACTTTAAATAATTTAATTATTACGGCACATATTTAATGCATGGCGTAAAAAGTCTATTTTTATGGCACGCTTTATATGTAAATTGTAAATGAACGTAGTAAAAAGTTAGTTATGTTGTAGTGTACTTAGTGTCTAACTAAAAGGATTAAAATATTCATAAAAGAGCAACATTTAATAAAAGTTAAAACAGTAAAGAAAATAATTTTCAAAAAATTTACCCTTTTAGCCACATGTCATATGCGTGTCGCTAGGACATTTCATGTTAAAATAGACATTTTTCAAGAGTGGGGATACCGTTTGCACAAATTTAGAAGGTTGGATACTTGAAAATGCTATAAATAAATGATTGAGAACATAATTGTTACACTTATGAAAAGTTAGAATTTTACAAGAATTTTTCATATAAGCATTGATTGGTTATATATGCCTTGTTAAGCTGTAGGAGCAGAATTCTTGAACAATCAAATAGTCCATCCAACGACAGAGAGATCCTCGTTTGAATCAAAAATCTCCATGCATAGTTGGGCTGCTCAAGTTTCATTTGCACAAGAAAACATTTGAATCAAATCCATTATCCTATGTTTCCTTCTTTGCTTCATTATTACTTATTTTTTAAAAATAGATAATGATTAGACTTTCTTGATTATCATTATTAAATAATTTTAGTATGAATAATGATTAGATTTTTTTGGTTATCCTGCTTGTCTATTTAATGAAACCTTGTATAAAATTGTAATGCACAAACACGGAATGGTTGAGCTTACGTTGCACCATATTATAAATGAAGAATGATTGAAATTAATATACAATACACCGTCGAGAAGGTGTATGAAAATGACTACTAAATGAATAATATTATAATGTTTTATGCAAAGTCGGACATGAGGTGAAGCCCAAGAGGCCACAGCTCAGGCCAACCTATTTAGGGGGTCCAAAAAAAATTATATTTTTTTAAGCCACTTCTCCGCCCCAAGTTAAAGTCTCTCCTCTCAGTCTCTTTCTCATGCACAGATTCTAAATCTTTCATCTTCTCTCTAACCAAAAACCCTAGAAAAATTGGTACGATTTCTCATTTCTATTACATTCCAATAACTCGTTGGAAAAATATATTCCTTTTTTCTCAAATCACGGAAACCATGAGCAAGAAAAGGAGTCTTATGATTCAAGAAATTATTCAATTCTCTCTGTGTGTGTTGTTACAGCCAGAAGAGTGACTGAATCGCTGAGAAAATTACCAGGGGAGGCGAGAAGTAGAGCGCGGCGAAAGAACTACAGTGATGGTTTGCCCTTCGACTTTAATGGAAGTGTCAATTACATAAAGGGAGTTTAATGTGTATGCTTAGGTTTTCCTTTTCCCTTTCTTTCTATTTTTTCTCTTCTCATAGGCATACTGCATATGTTTACACTTAAAATTAACTAAGCTTGGGCCATAATAATTGGTATCCAAGTATGACATAAATAGAACTAAATGATTGAATTCTTTACATTCATTTTGATTTTGTGATTAAACCATTCATCAAGTAAATTAAATTTAGGTTAAATCTAAAATACTGTTGGTTTTACTTTGTTTGGAAATTATGCAACTGTCGTTAAGGGTTCCAAGGCGCTGTGGCAGTATAGAAACAATTACCTTTGATAAAGAATGGATTTTTAGGTTTAGAGTGATAATGCAGACGTGGATTTTGGAGGAAAAGGTGAAGATATAAATATATTGCTAGATATATTAATAGCTGCAATACAGTAAAGTGCATAATTAAAACTTATCAATTGATCGAGTCTCGTGACAGCACGATGTCCTAAAGCGAAATTGCCCGTCGTTAACTGCTGCGACCTCTGTGGACAATTATCTCCAGAATACAACGATTAAATAAACCAATTGTGCAGCAATCACAATTGATTTTCAGATCTCTCAAGTGTATTCCAAAAACTATGAAAAAATGAGTATATTATTTTTCTTCAATAGAAAGATACAACTTCATTTTTTGTGTCATTTCTAATGTCCAGACGGGTGTCTAAATAGGCAGGAAAAAGATGAAAATGTCTCCACTATGATCCAGTATTATTTACAGTGTTAATGTGTTCTTAATACTGAGCAATTAAAAACGGTAATATTTTACTGGCTAATTGACCGATTAAATAATTCCGAAAATAATTAAAAATAATAATTATTTTATTTTTCACCAATTGGACACTTGATCTGAAATTAATTATTTCTTTCACATATTATATTTCTTTTATTAATATCTAATAATCCCCCACATAAAAGAAATAAAATAAATATAAATATTATTCTGAAGTACGGTCTCACGCCAGCTTAGGAGTCTATCGATTTGAACCTTGGCTTTGTATATTCTATCGAGTTTTCTAACTAAAGAGTGAACTATGTCTTGAACTCTACAATTATGGTTGCAAACTGAGACAATAGAATACACATGATTTCTAAAACAATCATTAAGTTCTCGCGATTGTGTTCATTTCGACCGTAAACTTTCCTGATTTCTTTGAGTGCTCTAGAGAATTAGCTTCAATTCTCATAAAAAGCGGCCCCACTTTCATACTCAAATAGGTGCTTCTATCAACGGCGCACTGTATCTAAATACTCCACTGAATATGAGCTATAGTAAGCATTAAGAGCATTTGCTTATCCTCTAACCAATACAGTTGGTACTACTCATCATTGGGAGGAGTTTGAAATAAATTCAATGTAGTGAGGTATGACTCGAACCCCAAGGCCTCAATCAAAGGCCTTTTAATATAATGCGCGAGGTGTGACTCAAACCCCCGATCTCCCACACAAATTTCACATTTTTTACCAATTGGACTCTTGATCTGAATTAATTATTTTTTTCACATATTATATTTATTTTATAAATATCT
>CAIGRB010168980.1:26292-38181 GCA_903798255.1 Fraxinus quadrangulata
TATTCTGGAGTACGGTAGAAATCACGCAGGCTTAGGTGTCTATCGACTTGAACATTAGCCTTGTATGTCCTATCGAGTTTGTTAACTGTAGAGTGAACTATGTCTTGAACACCACAATTATGGTTGCAAACTGAGACAATAGAATACACATGATTTCTAAAACAATCATTAAGTTCTCGCGATTGTGTTCATTTCGACCGTAAACTTTCCTGATTTCTTTGAGTGCTCTAGAGAATTAGCTTCAATTCTCATAGAAAGCGGCCCCACTTTCACACTCAAATAGGTGCTTCTATCAACGGCGCACTGTATCTAAATACTCCACTGAATATGAGCTATAGTAAGCACTAAGAGCATTTGCTTATCCTCTAACCAATACAGTTGGTACTACTCATCATTGGGAGGAGTTTGAAATAAATTCAATGTAGTGAGGTATGACTCGAACCCCAAGGCCTCAATCAAAGGCCTTTTAATATAATGCGCGAGGTGTGACTCAAACCCCCGATCTCCCACACAAATTTCACATTTTTTACCAATTGGACTCTTGATCTGAATTAATTATTTTTTTCACATATTATATTTATTTTATAAATATCTNGAATTAAGAAAAATAAAAAATAATGATTTTATTTGAATTAAGAAAGTCCAAGAGGCCAAGGCCCCAATCAAAGACATTTTAATATAATGCTTGAGGTGTGATTCGAACCCCCGACGTCCCACACAAATTTCACATTTTTTACCAATTAGATACTTCATCTGAATTAATTATTTCTTTCACATATTATATTTATTTTATAAATATCTAACATAAATAAGTGAATTTTTATAAAATTTTAGAGTTTTTAGGTACTTTCCATGAATATATAAACTGGAACGCGAAGAAAACGCTATGTAAAAGGATTTCTAGAGCTAATAGCGATAATTGGAAGATGGGTTTGGAAGGATATTCAACAATCTGTTATTTAAATATTTTTTTCTGGGAAATCTTTTAGTGAATGTGAATTAATGTTCCGTGCTTTGGATATACAAGAATCTGAAAGAAAGCAATTTCATGTATATATTATTTGTGGACAATGCTTAGACAAAAAAATATATTTTAATCTTTCTTTTTAAAACTAATTTCAGCTCCTTTTTACACTCAAATTTCATTTAGTGTTTGCTGTTGAGTCAAATACAAATATACTATGGCTCTTCAACGTGGGTCCAAAAAAGAAAAGATAAAGATTAAGGTATTAATTCGAAGTCAAACTGGCTATATGAATAAGTACTTTAATGGCAAGAAAAGAAAAGAAAAGAGAATGAAGGTACACCTAAAAATTAGATGATTGAGAACTAACAAAATCAAAATAATAATGATAATAAGTATGAACCGAAAGAGAACGAGGAAAATGTTGAACCTGCCAACGTAAATGATTCAAAGATGAAGATTTAAATCAAGAAAATTACTTTTCTTTGAATTTTGATGATCCTGAAAATTGGAAAAACATTGCAATTGATCAAATGATAAGGGAATTTTTAGTTGAAATTGGTCCAAAAAGAGTTGATGGCATCTTATTTTCCAAAAGTAATCAAGATAAGCATTTCGAATCATCACAAAATTTAAGCGATCGTTTAAAATAGTTCGCATAATTATTAGATTGTAATATAAGTAGTTTGAATATTTAAGTTTATTTGTTGTTTTATTATTGGTTCTAAGTTAACAAATCTAGTTTCCTAAAACTTTCATAAATAATAAAAAAAATTGATTATTCGCTACGATTTAGGAGCCTAAATTTTGATGTTAGTCTCAGGCACCGCAAAACAAAGATACGCCCCCAATTTTATGGATCTCTTTCGAAAGCCAAAAAAAAAAAAAAAATTTAAGAAATACACACTCAATGATTCCAAGAATTTAGAATCCAAATTTAAAAAAAAAAAAAATTAATATCAAAGTGTTACAACCAGTGAAATGGTTGATCTTAGATGTCTTATTTCTACAATCTACTAAAAATCTTAATGCAAAAATTAACCTAAAAATATTTAATCAGAAAAAATAATTAAATACCATAAAATTTAAGGGTGAAAATAATATAAAAAATTGTTAAAACACTTCAAACGAAGGAGTTTAGTTTTAATTAAAAAAGTTGATATATTGTCATCCTGAGTTTTGTTCGTAAACTTGTTTGAATTTAAGAAAGTGTAGTCGATCATTAATCAAATCCCGGGAATGTAGAGTTAAAGTCTGATTGCTTAACTAAATATTGCAAGAGCTTCTCTTGAAACTTGAGATGTTACTTAAAGGATCATTCTGCTCCATTCAGGGTTCACATGAGACCCTTTATAGTAACTTCTTATAACAGTCACATTGTGTCTAAAATTAGCAGAGTATACTTGATCTAGTACCATAACATCAGCATAACATCAAATATAACACTTCACACGCTAATATTTCAGAAATACAAAGAACTTTTGTTGGTTAACCAAATAAGTTCATCCCTAATAAGGACTATTTAGGTTGAAAGGCTAGAAATAATCTCAAGAAAATTTGTGTAAAAAATATTCCAATTGCATCAGACTTTTCTCTTTTTGGGATTTCATTGGGTCAAATTACAAATATATTGGATGGAAGACGAAAACAAAGAAGTTTGATAAAGATGAGACGTTAAGAGAGCTATGATCATTACTCATTAGCTGAGCAGCCTAGATTCCTATGAAAAGCTACCGTTGAGAATTTTATGTGACTGTGATAATTGAAGATGCAATGCCGAATTTTGTTTTAACATTATTTTGATTTCCGGATTTTTCCATTAGCAGCCAATCCCAGAAGGAACTAGAAGAATTATTTGCTGCCAAAGCTGAATAAATTTAAAATATGTTAATTAATAATTTACTAAGAACGGATTAAGTCGGTTCCTAACCGACATTAGGTCCTATAAATATAAGTTTCATGTCATTGTATTCATCAATGAGATAGAGTGAGAAGTAAATGACACAGGGAAGCTGTATATATTGGAATTAATTGATTATTGGATTGGGTTAAATCATTAAATAAGAATATGATATTTAATGATGTGGGCCATTGCAATTAATTTGGGTGAATTGGAAAAGTCTCCAATATAGGCCCATAAGTTGGTAAGCCCATTTTAAGTGTCTTATATATGGTAAGGAATCCCACATCGAAAGTTTACAAGAAAATAGACTTGTTTATATAGTGGGATGTGTGAATAAGTTATAATTTAATTAGTGATATACACCTTAGCTAACTTTGGCTAGCCAAAGGCTAGCAAACTAGCCACTACAAGAGTGGTGCTTCGCACCACTCGCGCCGCGCCACGCCCGGACCCGGACCCGACCACGGTCACGGTCACGGTCCCGGTCCCGGTCCCGACCCGCGCACGTCGCAAAGTTCGCATTGGGCGCTTTAGAGGCGCACTTTGCACTTAGCACGTACGCATCGTCGCGAGGAGCTGAGGAGCCTTAAAGTTTTCGAAAATGGACTCATGGTTCGATGACATGGCAATGAGAGGCTCAATGAGTTGGCATCCTAGGTGGCACACACGTCAAAGGTTACGTCACTTCGTCCTGCATGGCGGCTGGTTCAGCTGGACGTACGCATGGCGTCTGCATGGCTGGTGACTATTCAGAATAAAGTTAATAGGTATGATGGTTTAATCTGGACCGTCGATCATGAAATGGTGCGATCCAATGGCTAAAATGTATCAGACCAAGTGGTGCACCTGTTCATGAAATGTCACACACCCATTCAAAGAGACACTTCAATCTCTATAAATAGAGAACTCCAAATTCGTTTTGGGTACACCAAATCAATTACAAAATATTATTGATTTCTAAAATTCCTCTCTCTCCAAATTCTGTTCTTATATATCCTTCAAATAAATTCGTCGTTATTCCGTTCGAGTAAGATCAATTTTTGGTTCGACCGACAAGGTTGGTATTGTGCAGTATCTACTTTGGAAGGAGCGTTGTATCTTGGGAGACAGACGTCCATAATCCCGTTTGCACTTAATTGGGGGGCGAAATCTGTCTTAAGGAGATTTGCTTTGGCATACCTCGCTTCATCTTCATCTTCTTCTTTCCATTTTCTTTTTGTTTATTTGTTCTTTCGATTGAGTTAGTCGTCTACACGACAACAATCTTAAGACAGATTCTTTTTCTCTTTCTTATTTTTCTATTGATTATTTTTCTGTAATTGTGGTTTTACAGAAAAATGACTAGTACTATTGAAAATAATACTAGTGCTGTGATTGCACCAAATGTTGGTTCAAATCAATTTGTCATGCCACCGGCTTCGCAACATGAGAAACCGGAAAAATTCAATGGCACTGATTTCAAGCGTTGGCAACAGAAGATGTTGTTCTATTTGACAACATTGAACTTGGTAAAGTTTCTGCGTGAAGAATGTCCCGCACAAACATCGGAGAATGCTACTGATAAAAATACTCAGTTAGCCATTGAAGCATGGAAACATGCAGATTTCTTATGCCGTAATTATATTCTCAATGGATTGGATAACACCTTATATAGTGTGTATAGTAACTACAAGACGGCTAAGGAATTGTGGGAGTCTCTTGACAAAAAATACAAGACAGAAGATGCCGGAACGAAGAAATTCATTGTTGGCAAATTTCTGGATTTCAAGATGACTGATTCAAAGACCGTAATGAGTCAGGTTCAAGAGATACAAGTTATACTTCATGATATTGAAGCTGAAGGAATGACTTTGAGTGAATCTTTCCAGATTGCTGCTATGATCGAGAAACTGCCTCCACTATGGAAAGATTTCAAAAACTATCTCAAGCATAAACGCAAAGAGATGACGATGGAGGATCTTATTGTTCGACTTCGCATTGAAGAAGACAACCGGGCTGCAGAAAAGAAGAATAATGTACGCAACATGGAAGCAAAGGCTAACATGGTGGAAGACTCGGGGTCTAAGAACAAGAAAAGGAAGCGTTCTGGCTCATCTATTGACAAAGAAAAGGTCAACAATGCAAAACGGTTCAAAGGAAACTGTTATATTTGCGGGAAGCCTGGACATCGAGCTAAAGATTGTCGAAGCAAAAAGAAGGATACACAGAAAAAGAAATCGCCCCAAGCCAATATTACCGAAGTGGATTATATGTCTACAGATGTTGCAGACATCAACCTATCTGCTGTTGTTTGCGAAGTTAACTTGGTATCTAATGCCAAAGACTGGTGGTTGGACACAGGAGCCACTCGTCACATCTGTGCTGATAAGGGTCTATTCGCTGAATATAAGACCTTGAATCATAATGAATGTCTTTACATGGGCAATTCTACAACTTCGAAAATTGAAGGGATTGGAAAGGTTATTCTGAAATTCACATCGGGAAAGGAACTGACGCTGAATGAAGTTGTACATGTGCCAGATATCAGAAAGAATTTGATTTCGGGAGCTATTCTTAGTAAGAAAGGATTTAAAATGATGTTTGAATCTGATAGATTTGTACTTACTAAGGGAGGCATGTATGTTGGGAAGGGTTATTTACTTGACGGTCTATTTAAGGCCAATGCTGTTGTAGTGGACAAAAAATCCACATATTTGTATCCACAAGTTATTAATAAAACTAATACTTCTGTTTACTTGCTTGAATCTTCAAATTTATGGCATAGCCGATTAGGACATGTAAATCGTGCTTCCTTAAGAAAACTTGTAGGTTTAGGTCTTATACCTAAACTTGAATCCGAAGATAAACATAAATGTGAAATTTGTGTTGAAGCAAAATTTGCTAAAAAACCTTTTAACTCAATTGAAAGGAGTAGTGAACCATTATGTTTAATACATAGCGACATTTGTGATCTAAAATTTGTACAAACTCGAGGTGGTAAAAAATATTTTATCACGTTTATTGATGATCACAGTAGGTATTGCCATGTTTATTTATTAAGTAGCAAAGACGAGGCATTGAATGCATTTGTTACTTACAAAAACGAAGTTGAGAATCAACTTGGAAAAACAATTAAGGTATTAAGATCCGATAGAGGTGGCGAATATGATTCGTCCATGTTTAATGAATTATGTGCTAAGTTTGGTATTATTCACCAAACAACAGCCCCTTATACTCCTCAACAAAATGGGATTGCTGAGAGAAAGAATAGAACTTTAAAAGACATGGTTAATGCTATGCTTATAAGTTCTGGATTACCACAAAACTTGTGGGGGGAAGCAGTGCTAACTGCTAACTTTATTCTAAATAGAGTTCCTCACAAGAAAACTGGTTCGATACCTTATGACATATGGAAAGGTAGAATGCCTTCCTACAAATACTTAAAAGTGTGGGGGTGCCTAGCTAAAGTAGCTATTCCACCTCCCAAAAGGATTAAGTTAGGTCCAAAAACTATTGATTGCATTTTTATCGGATATGCAATAAATAGTAGTGCGTACAGATTTCTTGTGCATAAATCTGATATAAGTGACATTCATGTCAATACTATTATTGAATCTAGAGATGCTGAATTCTTTGAAAATGTGTTCCCTAATAAAAGAAATATTCTTGAGAATATTCAAAAGAGAACACGAGATAATGCTTTTGAAAACAATATAGAACCTGAACCAAGAAGGAGTAAAAGAGCAAAGATTGCTAAATCCTTTGGTCCAGATTTTATATCCTTCATGATTGAGAAAGAGCCTCAAACATTTAAAGAAGCTATGACTAGTCCAGAATCTGTATTCTGGAAGGAAGCTATAAATAGTGAAATTGAATCCATTATGAGTAACAATACTTGGCAATTGATTGATCTTCCTAAGGGAACTAAACCAATAGGATGCAAATGGATTTTTAAACGAAAGTTAAGATCCGATGGTTCAATTGACAAATACAAGGCTCGACTGGTTGCAAAAGGATATCGTCAGAAAGAAGGGATTGATTTCTTTGACACATATTCTCCAGTAACAAGAATTACTTCTATTCGGATTTTAATTGCTATAGCAGCCTTGTATAATTTAGAGATACATCAAATGGATGTTAAGACTGCATTTCTGAATGGGGAATTAAACGAAGAAATATATATGGAACAACCAGAAGGTTTCATAGTGAAAGGACAAGAGAACAAAGTTTGCAAACTTGTTAAGTCCTTATACGGTTTGAAGCAAGCTCCTAAACAATGGCACGAAAAGTTTGACAGCATCATGATTAGGAATGGATTCATCATAAATTCATGTGACAAATGCGTATATTCGAAAAAATTCGAAAATGCATACGTACTCGTCTGTTTATATGTTGATGACATGCTTATATTAGGGACTAATATAGAAGTCATCAATAGAACAAAGACTGTACTTACCAATAACTTTGACATGAAAGATATGGGTAAAGCAGACGTGATTCTAGGAATGAAGATATCTAGAACATCGGATGGAATATTCTTGTCTCAAACCCATTATGTTGATAAAATAATTGAGAGGTTTAAGACTCATAATATTAAAGAGACGAGTAACCCATTTCTTCCTCATATAGTTCTTCACAAGAATAGTGGAAATGGAAAACAACAGTTAGAATATTCCCAAATTATTGGGAGTTTAATGTACTTAATGAATTGTACAAGACCTGATATAGCTTACTCGGTAAGTAAGCTAAGTCGTTACACAAGTAACCCAAGTAATCAACACTGGGATGCATTACTTAGAGTTTTGGGATACTTGAAACGGACTAGAGAGTATTCATTAAGCTATGGACAATATCCTCCAGTAATTGAAGGATATAGTGATGCCAATTGGATATCAGATACAGACGAGTCAAAGTCTACCAGTGGCTATGTATTTACTCTCGGTGGTGGCGCTATATCATGGAAATCTTCTAAACAAACGTGCATAGCTCGATCTACTATGGAATCTGAGTTTATTGCTTTAGATAAAGCAGGAGAAGAAGCAGAATGGTTAAGACATTTTGTAGAAGATATTCCTATATGGCCAAAACCTGTACCGGCTATTTGTATTCATTGCGATAACCAAGCAACAATAGCCAGGGCTGAAAATTTTGTGTATAATGGTAAGTCGAGACATATACGTCGTAGACATAACACCGTTCGACAGTTGCTCTCAAATGGAACAATATCTATTGATTTTGTTAAGTCAAAAGAAAACCTAGCGGATCCGTTTACTAAAGGGTTATCTAGAGAGCGTATAGATTGTGCATCGAGGGAAATGGGTTTAAAGCCTAAAACCCAATGAGTCATCTTAGTGGAAACCTAACCTGGCAACTGGAGATCCCACGGACTGGGTTCAATAGGAAAACTAATTATGAATGACTCGATAAGAAGCACTTAGGAGTTTAACTCCTTCCCATTTCTATGATGCAAAAAGTGCTGCGTACGAAGATTATGAAGGATAAGCTTTGCTTTTAATGATGACTATAAATAGTACAAGTGAACTCTTTATAGAACATCACCTATGTTAGTGTGAACTTGGCCGGTTCTATGAGAATTTACTTAGGCGAATTCTCTAAAGCACTCGCAGAACCCAAGTAGTTCAGGGCCGAAATAATGAACACAATAGAGAACCAAAATTTGATATGAGAGATAATGTGTTTGGTCTATTGTCTAAGCTTGCAATAACGGTTGACAGTTCAAAACGATGCGTTCACTGATCAACCAAGTGAGTTCGATAGATTCTTACTAAAGAAGGTTCAAAGCGAAAACTACCTATCTTGATGCGTTATCTTTCAAATAGTACTCTTCTTCCGTCTTCCTTGATTTGAGTCGACTTCTTCCATTCATGTGGGGGATTGTTGGAATTAATTGATTATTGGATTGGGTTAAATCATTAAATAAGAATATGATATTTAATGATGTGGGCCATTGCAATTAATTTGGGTGAATTGGAAAAGTCTCCAATATAGGCCCATAAGTTGGTAAGCCCATTTTAAGTGTCTTATATATGGTAAGGAATCCCACATCGAAAGTTTACAAGAAAATAGACTTGTTTATATAGTGGGATGTGTGAATAAGTTATAATTTAATTAGTGATATACACCTTAGCTAACTTTGGCTAGCCAAAGGCTAGCAAACTAGCCACTACAAGAGTGGTGCTTCGCACCACTCGCGCCACGCCCGGACCCGGACCCGGACCCGACCACGGTCACGGTCACGGTCCCGGTCCCGACCCGCGCACGTCGCAAAGTTCGCATTGGGCGCTTTAGAGGCGCACTTTGCACTTAGCACGTACGCATCGTCGCGAGGAGCTGAGGAGCCTTAAAGTTTTCGAAAATGGACTCATGGTTCGATGACATGGCAATGAGAGGCTCAATGAGTTGGCATCCTAGGTGGCACACACGTCAAAGGTTACGTCACTTCGTCCTGCATGGCGGCTGGTTCAGTTGGACGTACGCATGGCTTCTGCATGGCTAGTGACTATTCAGAATAAAGTTAATATGTATGATGGTTTAATCGGACCTTCAGATCATGAAATGGTGCGATCCAATGGCTAAAACGTATCAGACCAAGTGGTGCACCAGTTCATAAAATGTCACACACCCATTCAAAGAGACACTTCAATCTCTATAAATAGAGAACTCCAAATTCATTTTGGGTACACCAAATCAATTAAAAAATATTATTGATTTCTAAAATTCCTCTCTATCCAATTCTGTTCTCATATATTCTTCAAATAAATTCGTCATTATTCCGTTCGAGTAAGATCAATTTTTGGTTCTACCGACAAGGTTGGTATTGTGCTGTATCTACTTTGGAAGGAGCGTTGTATCTTGGGAGACAGACGTCCATAATCCCCTTTGCACTTAATTGGGGGACGAAATCTGTCTTAAGGAGATTTGCTTTGCCATACCTCGCTTCATCTTCATCTTCTTCTTTTCATTTTCTTTTTGTTTATTTGTTCTTTCGATTGAGTTAGTCGTCTACACGACAACAGCATATATATGTGTGAAAGAATTAAGAGAAAGTGTGTGTGAGATAGTGAGTGGAGAGAATTAGTGCTAGTAGTGTGTGTGTCCAAATTGTGTAAATAATTAATATCAATAAAAATCATTTTCTTTTAGTGTTTAAACTCAAAAAATTTGGTGTCAGAATGAGGTAGTCGGGACAAATTTTTGGGCTTCTTTAGATCCTGTACAAAAAGAGATTGTAAAACTTCCATAAAGCTTACTTAATTACAATAAGGTAAATTAAGTCATGATAAGCGATCTACAAGCGGCAGGAGAAGTAAAGAAGCTCAATAATCAAAATTAAACCGTTAAACTTATATGGAGTCATATCTCCAAGGATAAGACCTGCAGGAAATAATTGGTGGAAGCGACATGATGTCATCAAAGGAGACTGGAGCTCGAAAAAAGTAGAGAATCAAAGTGGGCAATCAGGGAAGAATTCCTGGAGTATATAAGGGATAAGAACAAACCAAAGGAAGCAAGGGACATTCTTGCCATACTATTCTCAAAGAAAAATGACTTGAGGTTGCAATTGCTAGAAAATGAGCTGCTCTCGATCACTCAAAGAATATCTCAACAAAGTTAAATCCCTTTGTTGTAAAATTTTAGAATTAGATTCTTCGAGTAAGATTTTGAAATCCAGAATGAGAAAAATAATCATACATGATTTGAGATCTGAATTTAGAAGTTTCATTCCCACAATACAAAGTTGACCAGAGCAACCTTCATTAGTAAATCTCGAAAATTTTATGGCCGACCAAGAAGCGTTAACTAGACAAATGTTAGGGGTCTCAACAAAGAGAGAAGAGGAAGAAGCATTATTCAGCTATACAAGAAAAGGTCACCTCCGTGAACAAAATAATAGAGAATTAAAAAATAAATAAACTATTTGAAGGAAGTTACCATACAAGGGGAGTTCAATAAAATCGTAACAAAAGAGACCAATCGTTCAAGGAGTATCAACGAACTAATGGCTCGTGTTTTATATATGGAAAACGAGATCATTATATTAGAGATTGATGGTTTAAAAAGAAGCCAGCAGAAGGTAATATGGCAACCTCCAATAAGGAAGAAAAATACAATTGTGAAGAAGAATAAGATACAGAGACAGACACAACAATAACCGAGGAAGCTCGAGAAAAGAAAACCAATTCAAGCTTAAATGATGAATCAGTGTTGGTGGTAGTCATATCTGAACAATTAGATTGCGAAAATGATTGGATCGATGACTCAGGAGATGACATCCTAGTTCATAAGGAGTCTTCTACGTGGACTTCGTAGAAAGATGAACTACCAAACTCAGAAGAGGTGTTTGGAGAAACATATTCTTGACAGACACTACAGATGATGGAACTGCTAGATTCAAAGGAAATGGATGACAAGTTGAAGGAGAAGTGTCAGAACAAATCAGCAAAGCAATACAAAAGCTTGAGAAAATACAAGACGTAATTGAAATAATCAATGAACAAGAGCATTCAAAGATGAGTATGCATTAGACAACAACACCATATGAGATAAAGCTAAGTCAACGAGAAGAGATTGAGGTACGTACAAACTCACAATCACAAATAAGAAAGTCAAGTAGACGTGAGAAATCAAATAAAAATTTAAAAATCGATGAAGAAGAAAGTATGGAAGAACCAAAACTATTTGAAGTGGCAAATATGCTAAATGAAGAACGAAGCACTTCAAAATTTGTCGAAGCAAAGTTGGACATGACGAAAAAGAAAAGAGTCAAAATGAAAAGTTAGTGTTGAAGGGGAGAATTGTGTTGGAAAAAATAGTTTGGTGGCTGACTTTGGAGCTAAATTTGAGTGTGACCCGATTGTTCATTTTGGAATATGGAAGTTGATTTGTGTTCTTTTCCTTGAGTACATCGAAATCATGCATTTACTTATCAAAAATGATGTTCGGGGTGAATGAGACATTTGTGATCTAAGTATTTCATGTGAAATGAGTTTATGTGGGTAAAAAAATTAAAATAAACTTGTCC
>CAIGRB010168983.1:10136-25037 GCA_903798255.1 Fraxinus quadrangulata
TTGAGGGGACCAAAATGAGGCCCCCTCTACTTTTGGGCCCGAGGCGCGGGCCTCACTTGCCTCGGCCCAAAACCGGGCCTGGCTGCCATCAAATTTTGAGGGTCTTAAGCCAATTTTAAATATGGGACATATAAATATTCAAAAAAATATAAATGATAATTATTTTTATTAAACAAAATATTCAAATTCACAAAAATAATAATATAAAACTTTCAAATGTCTCAATTAGATTTACCCTTCCAGAATCTTTGATAAAATATCAGCAATTATTATATTATAATCAATCTGTTTTAGTAATTTGTTTTTCATACATACTATGGCTAATCTATTCAACATTTCTTATGACATTATTGATGGACAATAGAGTTTTATCAACTTTAACTTCGAGAAGTTTGTTTCGAAAGATGCAATAGTACTAATATAATTAATAATATTCTATATGCATTTCATACATTTGAAAAATAGCAGTCCAACATTCTTATAGAGTCTAACACTTCAATCGCCTTTTGATCTCTTCTAACAAACGTTTCTAACAACTTACATCTTAGAAACTAACTCATATTCATCAATTTTTTAATCTTGCCGTGTTTCAAAAGTTCTTCAAACTTATCATAAGAGTACTTCAAACGAATACTATTTACGATCTCCAATTTTTTTGAATCAAACAGAAGCTCATAAGTATTTTGCATATTTTTGAAATTGTTCAAACCTTAATTTAAGTGAAGAAAGAGCTTTATTAACTGCATATATATATGAAAAAATCTACTCTATAAGATTTCAATTGAATTTGTTATCTCATCATTGACATTTTCATCAAAGTGCTTATGTTAATGAATAACTTTTCATGAAATGTAGGTTCAACTTTCATTTGAGCAAAAAATTCTTTAGCAATAATCTTATGAGATTCAAATTCAGTTTCCCTATATGTTTCAAAAATGAAATAAGTGTTTTCAAGTGATTGATAATAGCATCAATAAGCATGTTTTCAACATTTGTAACAAATAATCCTGTCAAACAAGATATCAAGCTTTATAATGTCTAAAGATTAACTTTTAACGTCTCTAAACACCTTATGATCATGACATGTTTTCACCAAATGTTTTAAAGCGACTTTTACTTCTTACGCTTGAAATCATATTGCTTTGATACTTTTAAGTTGAAGTTCCCAATGTGTTTGTGATAATGACTTAAGTGTCGGACCTTTCACATTTTCCTGAAATAACACACATTATGCATATATATTCTGTTAGTATTACTGTCAAAGATTGTAAACATAAACCAGAGCATAGGAATGAATCTAGGGATGAGAAATTGCGTATAACTAAACAAGTAAATAAAATAAAATAAAAGCTTAAAGGTCATGTAACAAATAAAAGAAACAGAAAATAATAAAAAAGGGGAGAAAATGAAGAGTCAGCTTGAAAATGAGAAAAAACAAAAAGAAAAGTCACAAATATATTTTAAAAAAAATTTATGCATTGAATGATATAAAACATTTTTTTTTTTTTTGAGAAATTTTATTTATTGTTTATGAATATTACAAATATATATAATAATTTTTTGGTGGTACTTATCAAGGTGGGCCATTAGATGATCGCTTACATCGTCAATAGTCAAAGTCATCCTGAATCAAGTAAAGACTGTAGATTTCACAAGCTACTAGCACATTTATTTCATTAGGAACTGATGATTTTTTAACAATACTTGCTAAGCGATGGTGGGATCCATTCGATATTTTCTTAGGGAGGAATCGAGAAAAAATTAGAAAGGAATAAAATTGATTCATACAAAAGAAAAGGTTCTATGTCCCATCAACATGTCCATCTTATGTTCCAGGATCCTAACAAAAATGCCTTCCTCATATGACTATTTGGGAGTTGGCACTCAATTTTGTTTGTACATTCAATGAAATCCAATTCAATTGCTTACTTATTCATCCAGTTGAAAATTTCAAAATTGCTTGGTTGGACATGAAACTGGAGCATTTAAAACTAGTGTTTGAGATATATTTAATCTCTATGATTACTAAATGCATATAAAAAATTATCTTTCAAATTATTTTTGGCTAGGATCCAAATAATATTATGATTCATTATGTATATTATTTTCAGCTTCTTAATTATCACCCTAATGTTGATAAAATTATCCAATCAAATTGACAAATCAACAAACAACATAATAAAACGTCATGCATCAGAACTTAAATATTTTTATAAAGGTTCATTGTTATCAACACTATTTAATGTCCATTTCAATGCACAGTGGTGGGTCGATACATATATTGCACTATAAAAAATAGATGAGAATAATAGGCTCTTACCATAATCGAAGTACGTGGGAAGAACTTTGATATAGGTGTAATGCATGTAAGTGTTACTATTTGTAAACTGCCATTCCTTAAGCAGAAATGGAAGCATGTTATTCTCAATGGTAATGGTTTAACAGTTAGTTGGAGGTACTTAACAAGTGTTATATTATTTATCGTCATTCCAACTTATATTTATCAAAAGTTTGGGATGCTGATTCACTAATATTAACAAGACACACTATTGACGGTATACTATAAAAATAATGCTAATAATTTAAAACTTGAGCGTGTAATCTCATAAACTTGAGGTCTGTGATACTCGGACCCTTCATTTTGGTCGGCATACCCGTGTCGACATGACACGACACGGGTACATGTATGAAATTCGGGTTGAACGTGGTAGATTTCAACCAGACATGGCCAGAAGCGGAGAAGAAGAAGAAGAAGAACGGCCAGGGGCGAAGAAGGAGAAGGAGGAGGAGGCTACCGAATCGCCATTTGGCTGGCGATCCAGAAGAAGAAGAAGCAAAATCGCCACAGCCAGTCAGCTAGAAGAAGAACAGTCAGCTAGAAGAAGAAGAAGAAGAACCAGAAGCGTAGGGAAGAAGGAGGAGGATGATGGGTGTTGGACTTGGGCCCTTTATTGTTTCAAGTTTTTGATTATTTGTGCTTTAAAATATTGCTCTTTTTGTTTTTTTTTTTTTAGAACATTGTTTTTTTTTTTTTGTTTAAAAAAAATTATCCATTGTGGTTGAAATATATTTACAGTCTTAGGATTTATTAACTTTTTTCTTCGAATTTTATAGCTTTATTGGTTTAGCAAATTACACGATATTTATTATTTCTTAATTATGCTTTTAGTTCTTTCAATCTAGATAAAATCATTTTAGTTAAAAAAAATATTATGNAAAAAAATCTAAAATATAATTTTTCTTTGGCCAAAATAATTGACAGATAATTATAAAATCAACATACATAATTTTTTTAGAACAATTTGATAGCATTTTTTGAAATTAATATTTTTTCAAAACTTGACAAAATAGAAATAATCAAATAATATTTTTGATTAATTTTACATATGAAGTTTTTGGGGAAAAATTTTTAATTGAAGTTTCAAAGACGTACCCACGTACTCGTGTCCGAAATTTAGACTCTTTTTAGCTATATCCACGTATCCTCCATTTTAAAAAATAAAAGATCTGACACTTAAATACGTACCCGTACCCGAGTCCGAGCAACTTAGCTTGAGATTACAAACGCATGTATTCATCTAGTAGATGTATCTATTAGATATAGGTAATATATAGATGGTCAACGATGAGGGTGGTTGTTTCCCATATATCACCCTTATTGATTTTCTATATCATAAAGATTGGTCCATATTAGTTATTGTCAATGACCAATTTATGGTACAAAGAACAAGCATTAGATGTGAATTCATTGAATTGGAGAATCTTCTTTTAAGTTCAAATTATAATTATCAATTTTCAAATTTGTAATTGACAATTTTTTTAGTCAAAATCAAGTCCTAATTGAATTGTATTATGAATCTATTGAGATGTAGTCAAAGCCAAAGTAGGATTAATGAGTTCAAGTTATAATATATATAGTTTGGGATTGATAGAGTCCACAAATAAGTCAAAGAAATCTAAAAATGAGATCGAGATTCAGACTTCAAAAAGTTTATTCAAAGATGGACTCACTGACACTTGCTTCCCACATATGTAGTGCTTGAGCGCTCAAAACAGGAGCACTGTCGCTTGCTTAGCACTACCCGGCGCTTGAGCGGCGGACCATCACTTGTCGGTGCTAGCCTACGATCAAGCGGAGGCTCAATTCGAGGAACAATGAAATTTGATTTTAAAGGTAATTTTGAGTTCATTTTCATCCGAAACACACTCACTATAAATACATAGTCCATGAACATCCCAAGGTGGGGTTGAATCATTAATTTCCCTTAGAGATCTCATTGTTGAAAGTCATAAACACATTCTATTGATTTTATTGATTCAACCCAAAAAAAAATTTCATATATTTGATCCCATATATTGATCCTTCATTAGTAGAGCCTTGTTGTAAGTCAAGAGATTATTCTTTCAAATTCCAAATACATATTTCATATGTATCTTGCTTCAGCCTACAAATCAAATCACAAAAAGATCCTAGATCAAACACAAAAACAAAATCCTTCCTTCTTCAATTCAGAGTTCTGAAGCTTGGGAAGAGACGCATGTAGTTCCAATACTTTTGAATGAAAGGAGATCATTCTTGGTGATCCAAAGGAGACAAGAGTGGCCCATAGTTCTAGGAAGTGCGGGCGTACACAACTGACAGAGTTCCTCGGTGATTTATAAGTTAGGTGGCTAGAGTCAGCTAATATTTATTAATATCTGAACTAATTTTAAGTTAACTTTTCTAGTAAATTATTAACTAACAAGTTTGCATGGAGTTATCCAGTTAGGAATTTTCATCAGTTGTCAATTTGGTGTTCCTTATTCTTTATTTATTGCTTTTGATCGTTATAAATTGATTGACACTTATGGTTAATTAAATTGGAATAATAAACTTAATCATTTAGAAATAAATTATAATAAGTCTCATATTGCTTTTAATTGTTTAATTCCGCGTTTGAATCTAAAATATCCTATAATTAATTATTATTTATTGAGATAAATTACTTTTCAAGTGGTATTAGAGATTTTAAACTCGGTCCTCTACTTTACTTGTCTAGATGAGTTAATTTGACAATTATTTAAATGATTTTTTTGGACATGTTAATTTGTTACCAAGTGCTAATATAATTAATGAATAGTAAATAAAGTTGTCATTAACTTTATTTAGAAAATATTTGGAGTACTTGGTATAGGGTTTTACATATATCATCTGCACTGTACACATTTAGCTCTTGTGAGTGGATTTTGACCGTATGTGTGAAATATGAGATGACGGTCATCTATGTGGTGGGTTGACTTTAAATATGGAATGACGTTTGACTAGTAAAATATATACTTTTAATTGAAAATGTCCTAATAACATTGTATTTGACTTTTATAATTTAAAGAATATATTCATTCACTAGTAATATTTTTGCATGTCATTTCTTATTGATATAAGGTTTTCAGACTTGCTTACTTGAGATTAATATCACTTTTCAAACATGTGTAGCTTATACAATTTACTCATTTTAGTTTTAAAGTAAGTTATGTGGAAAGTTTTACTTTTATGTAGTATATATGTTTAAGTAAGCAAATAACTGTTCATGATATTGTTTTTAAAAATCCAGAAAAAAATGGTTGTCTCAAACTATAAAGAAATTTCTTTTCTCCCATAACAAGCTTTACATAATTTTATGTGTGTATATTTTTTTAACTTATTCATCTCCGTGTTATTCACGATTCTATTACTTATTTCTCTTTGTTATTTATGACAAAAATGGGGGCAATAGTATTTATTTCTGGAGAGTTGGATAGTATATGAGTTAGGGGGAGAAGTTGATATTTTCTTTTAATATTTGATTTAGGGGGAGTCAAAAATATTTAGACTGATTTTCACTTGGAATTTTAATATTGATAATGTGCTTAGACTGATTTTCATTTGGAATTTTAATATTGATATTGTGTTTTGTGTTTTGTCAATATTGATATTAATTTTCTATATGTTATTTCTAAGTTATGATTATACAAATTATTGCATGATTTGGTGTTATACATGTTTTACTTATATTGTTTTATATAACTTATTTGTATTTTATTTAATTGTTGGTTTTCTCTTAATTTTCAGGTGGTATTGTCTTCTTCATGTGTTTCATGAAATAGGTAGTAAGTTAAAGTTTGGGAATTAGGTATTGGGTAGTTAGGTTGTTTTAGATTTGACTTTGAAATAATGATTTAGTCATAGAATGTCAAATGAGGAGATTGTTAAATCCAAATTATAATTAGCAATTTTCAAATATATAATTAGCAATTTCCTTAGTCAAATCAAGTTCTAATTGAATTGTATTAAAAGTTTATTGAATTGTAATTAAAGTTGGATCTAATGAGTCCAAGTTATAGTAAATATAGTTTGAGATTAATAAAGATTCGGACTTCAAGGAGTTGATCCAATCACAGACTCACTAACTTCACTTCCCACTCTCTAATGCTCAAAATAGGAGCGATGCCACTTGCTGGCACTAGCTTGCGCTCGAGCAGCGGACCACCGCTCGCTGGTGCCACCTTAGCGCTTGAGCGGTGGCCCAATTCGATGAATAGTGAAATTCAACTTTAACACTGATTTTGAGTTTCTTTTCAACTGATACACATCCACTATAAATATATAGTCCCATAAACGTCCCAAGGTGGGTTGAATCAATAATTTTCCTTAAACACATTCCATTGATTTTATTAATTCAACCCAAAATCTTTGTTTATATATTCGATCCCATCTATTGATCCTTCATTAGTAAAGCCTTGTTATAAGTTAAGAGATGATACTTTGAAATTCCAAATACATATTTCATATCTCTTGTTTCAGGTTACAAATCAAATCACAAAAAGATCCTAGATCAAACACCAAAACAAAACCCTACATTTTCCGATTCAGAGTTCTGAAGCTTGGGAAAAGGTGCTTGGAGTTCCAGTGCTCCGGAACGAAATGAGTTCATTCTTGATGATCCAGTTGAGAGAAAAGTGGTTGATAGTTCTGGGAAGTACGGGTGTGTCTAACCGATGGAGTTTTTGGATGATTTACAAGTTAGGTGTCCAGAGTCAGCTAATATTTAGCAGTGTCTGAATTAATTGTAAGCTAACGTTTTTAGTGGATCGATTACTCGTAAGTTTGCCTAGAGGTTTCTTATCCAATTAGAAATTTTCCTCCGCGATCAATTTGGTGTTATTTATTATTTACTTATTACTTTTGATCATTATAAATTGACTGACACTTAGAGTTAATTAAATTGGATTAATTAACTTAATCATCTAGAAATCAATTAATAAGTGACTTGTTTCTTTCAATTTTTTAATTCTGCATTTGGGATTAAACTATTCAGCTAATTTAAATTTTTACTTCTGATTTTTCAATTAATAACAATTCGAATTTTAATAATTTTTCGCATCCTTGTTGATTCGAAATGGTATACAGTCATGTCAAATAGTAAACTTTTCAAGATATTGAACTTCTTTAAAATAATGTTTTTACAATTAATGTACTATTTGTGTAGTACAAATTAAAGTAAAGTTAGTAACAAAATATTAGTTCTTTTGGGAACTGCAATCAAATTTGTAGGACTTTGACATTATATTATATTAGCTTCAATCATTTATTCATATCTCCTTCAGGAAGTCGTGATAAGCTCAACATGAAGATGGGTGAACAAATGTTTTCTATTGTCGTTTTATCATAATTAATAAATGATTAAATAACACAACATAAGTGAGTGATTAATAACTATAAAATTAACATAATATCCATTAATTTTGGTTCAAGAAAATGTATGGAGAATAAATATAATATAATGTGTCAAATATTGGTGCATAATTGATGGAACAAAAGTTGTTGTATACATTCATTCAAGGATAAAAAATTATCCGTAAGATTTATATTTATGTAATATCTCTTCATGAAATTAGACATTGTAATGTATGAAATTAGACATTGTAATGTTCTTGTGGAATTCTTATATTTCAAAATATTTATATTGTGCTTCATCGAGAGCAACACAATATTAGATATAAATTTATGCTAATTTAGGAACACAATATGGTAATTTTCAATAACAAAAATATGCAATATTTTACGCTTCTTCAAGAGTAATAACATAATATTTTTCCTGAAATTTTTATATAATGTGGATCGTATTTCTTTGAGAACATTATTACAACATTCGTTTAAAATAAAATCAATTTTTAGTTATACTTTTTTAGGAGCATAAATATCATTGAATATTTGTGCTATATTCACTGAAATTAATAATATTAAATATATTCTTTGAGAATATTAAAATTATAAAATTTTGCTCTTCAAGAGCAATAATCCCATACTATATCATAATTTAAACATATACTTCTCTAGGAGTATGAGTTAAATTAAAAGATATAAGCGATCTAAAACTTCACAAGATTAGAGATTACCATTTTATCCCTTTTAACTTGATCAAAATAAGTAAAAGTTCACTTTTCTTGATCAACTAAAAGGTCATTTTCCATCCATTTGGAACCTGTGCGCGAATTTTTCAAAGATTTGGTATCTCTGTTAGCATAAACTGAAAGTTAGGATAAAGTCTGTAAAAAATCAAAAGATTAGAGATGACTATTGGAATATAACCTAAAAATTAAAGTTCCGATGAATGACTAAAGGCTAATTAACATATAATGTCCTTACTTTTCATTTTTTGACATTTGCACCCTTATTTCCACATTTCATTGTGCAAAATGTCATTTTCATCAACTTTCTCAATTAAAAGTTATGAAATGATGAATATACCATTGTGTTTAAATAAAACAAAAAGAAAAAGAAAAAATTAATTGTAACCATATTTTCAAATTTTTTAAAAAGTGCAAACGAGTCTAAAATAAATTATTAAGATGGTAATTAACACATCCATACCTTTCACTATTATTGTGAAAAACATTCACACCTTTCATTTTTGGTATCTTCACCTTTAATTAAACATTTGACTGCGTAAACCATCATTTTTATTTGCTTTCATCCAATTTCTCAATAAAAAACTGTGAAATGACAAATATATCCTCCTATTTAAATAAAAAAAATAAAGAAATAATTACAATCATAACCCCACAATTTTTTAAAAGTGTAAACGAATCCCAAATAAATTATTAAAAAATTAGAAATTAATTTTTTAAAAATGCAAACGAGTCTTGAATAAATTATTGAAAAATAGAAATTAAGGTTTTTTTTTTTTAAAAAAAAAAAGGCAAACGAGTCCCAAATAAATTATTAAAAAATTAGAAATTAAAAGACAATTTTCTTTATTTTTTTATTTAAGGTATATTTGTCATTTCAAAGCTTTTTATTGAGAAATTAGATAAAAATGGATAAAAAAAGATTTGCGCAATCAAATGTGTAATTAAATATGAAAGTGTCAAAAAATGAAAGATAGTATGAACATTACGTGCTAACTACCATTTCAATAATTTATTTGAGGCTCGTTTGCACTTTTCTAAAAAATTGGGACTACAGTTACAATTAGTTCTTTCTTTTTCTTTTTGTATTATTTAAATAGAATGTATATTCTTCATCTCATAACTTTTAATTGAGAAAATAGATAAAAATGAGTTTTACGTAATAAAATGTGGAAATAAGGGTGAAAATGTAAAAAAATAAAGGTAATGACGTCGTTTTTTACAATAATAGTGAAAGACAATGACGTTATGTAATAATCACCCAATGACTAAAATGCTCAATTCTAGAGTGTTAACATATCCTGTCATACGTGCTAATGTTGGAATTTATGGGATGAATGTGAATATGTGAATTGAAAAAAAATTTAGTTAGTGCAATAATTAGTTCAACTTTTAAATGTAAAAGGGTGCATGTCAAAGGGTTATATTTTTTCAAATTGGTTGTGATTATTAAAAAATGTACATTATGAAAAATTGTGATTTTTGATAGGGTAAGATTTAGACCAATAATTATGACATGGTGCGATCTAATAGTTAAAATGATTTTTTTTCCCCTAAAGATGCGACCATTCCGAAAAGACAAATAAAAAATTTGTAAATAAGAGCCCTAATTCCAATTTTCTTACACCAAATCAATTTAATAAAAAATAATTTCCAAATTCTCTCATCTTTACAAAATATTATGTTGTTTTTATTCCGTTGAAATTTGCAATCGTATATCTCACTTCTCTAAATCTCATTCTATTTTCTTTGTATTAGTAAGTCATGATTTGATCGTATTTTCATGCACATATCTTGATTTTGATAAGTCGAAACTCTGTAGAGTGTTTTGCACGTAAAATATTAGTTGCCGGTTACAATTATAGGTCAATTTATTCAATGTTCTTAAGACAAATCTCATTTTATTGTGCATTTTATATTCTATTTTTATGAAGGATTGACATTAAAAAATTTGTTTAGATCCATATTGAATACAATATCATGTTTTCGATAATTCTGGAATTCTCATATCATTTGTTATAATTAAACGAGAATTGGTAATATAAAAAATAAGAACATGAACACAAGATTTCAGTGAAAACTCAAAATGGAAAAAATTACTGGCAGATGAAGAGAATAATTCACTATAATAAATTGAGGGATTACAATATATAAAGGATGGTCTTAAGAGATATAATTACTCCTAATATATATAATACAAAGATGAGCCTATCATAAGGTGAAGCCCCAATATAACAAGCCTAACAGATAATAGAATGTTTGAGATAGAATAGAAGTGAAAAAATGCCAGAATCGTGAACAATTTTCACCCATATAAGATAATTGCTAGACCGGTAGCATAGCGGTTAGCAAGTGGTATGCTCACTACAAAACCCGCTCGAACGGTCCAAAGGTGGCCAGCAAGCAGTCTTCACTCGATTTCTTCTATTTGTTTGTCTTTGACTTTTTCAAGGCATACTATCAACTCCCAATAGAACTCATGTTACACACGAACTCTAACAAATCTCTACCTGACATGAATTCCAGTGTAAGGAATAAAACTTCACTCTTCAATAAAAAAAACTCCCTACATCTTCCACAAAAGCCCTACGGGCAAATTCAACAATAAATACCAGTCAAGTTCAATTAATGCTCAAACTTGACTATAGGGAATGACTTGGTTATTATATCAACAGGATTATCGTGGATACCAACTTTGCTCACAACAATATCAATTTCTTAACTGACCTTGGATTTCACATTTCTTATCTATCCCTTATCGTTGTCTATTATCAACATATAGAAGTGGATATACAAACGATCCATCACAACATTTCTTAAAGTAAAACTAACTATCATAACTGCTTCTTTTGAAGTCATGAGTGACTGTCAATGAATCAAACCTATACCAATGAACAACTTTCAAANTGGAGGTCCCAAACCTTTTATTTTTTGCAGAAGTAAGGAGTAAAATGGTCAGTTTACATTTTCTATAATAAAAACTTACAAAAAAAAAAAAAAAAAACCCTTGTAAGAGATCTTCTCTTATCAAGATCTCCAACAAAATAAATGATATTAATTTCGGATCACAAGATAATGAGGATAATGAAATAAAGATGAAAAGAACAAAAATACAAGAAGTTTAGAGGAGGAGAATCCACTATAAAATCAATAACTTCGTGTTTGCAATATCAAGATTTCAATAATGGATTGAAATCTAGGCTCTCAAGATTGTTTTCTCTCAATGCTCTCAATGTTAGAATGTTATAATAATGATACAAGCTGTGACATATATATAGGAAGCCCTAGGATCAAGTTGTAGTAGAATAAAAATCCAAAAACGCGTCAAACAGACGACATGGGCTTTGGCCGAAAAAGACTGTCGCCCGAGCTACAGTCCAGCGAAGGGTAGGTCGAGCGAACAGACAGCCCCTCGCTCGAGTGAGGGGCGAGCGACAGTCGGGCTACGAAGTCTCGGGTTGTTTTCCACCAGCTTCGCTCGAGCGTCTAGCTAGCGCTAGACTAGCAAAAATGCTGCGACTTTTTCCTCATGTCCATAATTTTGATTTTTTCAGAACCACTCCAAATTAGATTTCAATACCCACTAGAATTTGGGTCAAACCACAACAATAACAATCAACACAACTAATTGCCTCTTTAGAAGGTCCTTCACTGGAATCAATGTCTTTGTCCACGCTCAAAGTATAAGAACTAAATCAGCCGCATCGTACCTATGTGAAAATCTAACATCTCTTTTGGGTCCGTCTTTAGTAATGGTATAGCTGGTGGTGGTTGTAAAGCAACACTACCCTTAACTTCTGAACTAGACTAATATGTAGACTATAGTATATACCTTCACTAAACTCATACTCCACTTGTGTTTTTAATTTGTATAAATAGATTCTGTAGAGTTCTGCAAGACATATAATTGGGTAGACCATCTCTACCCCTTTATTACAAAACAAGCACCTCTACTAACTTTCAAGACTCTACCTTCACTAGTGTACTGTATCATTTTGAATCAAGAGTACTCAAGGAGAAAAGATTTCTCTTAAAATTTAGAATATGTCTCACTCCACTCAGTATCATGAAAACTCCATCAAACATCTTAATTCTGATAGTTCCAATACTAGCTATCTTACAAGATGCATTATTTTCCATCATTACAACACCTTTAGCAACAGTTTCACATGTTGAAAACCAATCTGATTAGAACACATACGAAATGTGCAAGCTGCATCAATAATCTAATTCGTAAGGTTTGGAGTCACCATAAAAAATAACAAAAATGTCTCCATCACTGTAGTAATCTTTTGCAAAAGTAGTTTCACTTGAAATTTTTGGTTATTTTACCTTCTAATAAGCACAACTCTTTTATCCTTATTCTATAACTTATAGTAGTCAGATTTGATATACCATTTTTCTTGCAATAATTACAAATTTATCATTGTAATTAGACTTCGATTTGACCTTCACATAACCACCACAAACAACAATGCCCTCCAATTGAGCCTCAAATCCAAACACAAAACGCTTCATCGTTTCCTTTGAAAACAGAGTATCTTAAACTTCATCAATGATGAGAATATCTTGATACAAAATAATTTCTCTGAAAGATATATATGAAGAAGGTAGCGAACACAACAAAATCAACCATAAATCGTCTTCATGATACTTGACTTCCAGGGTCTCTAGATTAGCAACAATTTCCTTAAAAATAGTTAGATGATCTTCTATAGACGAGCCTTCTATCATACAATTAGAATACAATCACTGCTTCAAATGTAATTTACTAATTAGACTTTTTGAAGTGCATAACTGCTCCAATATCAACCATAATGCGGAAGCGATTTTCTCTTTTAGAACGTCTTGAAGAATTTGATTTGATAGATGGAAATGAATTTGAGATAATGGCTTTCGATCCTTGTTCCATTTCTCCTCATCTGTCCAAGTTGAGGGCATCTTAGCAAACCTATAAGGCATCATCCAAGTCCATCTGAGCAAGCACTTCTCTCATCTTTACGTGCTATAGTGAAAATTTAGTGTTGTGATTCAAAAGTAGAATATAAAATTTCATAATTGTCATCACACGAACCAAACCTCGTTCTAATACCAGTTTGTTATAACTAAACGATAATTGACAATGTGAAAAACAAGAACATGAACACAAGATTCACATGGAAACCTAAGATAGAAAAAAATCATGGGCAGAGAAGGAGAAATAACAAATTAAAGGATTACAATAGGTGAATGATGATCTTAGGAGATGTAATTACTCCTAATATATGTAGTACAAAGAAGAACCTAACATAATGTGGAGTTCTAATATAACATGCCTAATATATAATGGAGTGTTTGTCGTGGAATATGATGAAAAAAACTGCCAAAATTGATAACAGATTTCACTCATATAAGACGATCGCTCAAGTGGTCGCCTAGCTGTTACAGAGTGGGCTGCTCAATGTAAAACCAGCTCACGCGGTCCAAAGGTGGCCGACGAGTAATCTTCAAGCAATTTCCTTCCATGTCAAAGATGTCTGTCTTTGACCTCTTCAAGACTCCTTCAAGACATACTATCAACTCTCAATAGAACTTCCAATAGAATTCGGGTCATACCTGAACTCTAACATCATTTCAATACAATACGTTCAGATTAATATTCTTGCAGCAATTATTAAAATTGTGAAGAATTAAAGTATTTATACTAGATTCAAGTTTGTTTCTCAATAACAAAGATCCATTAAAGGTAATCTAAGGCAGAATGTACATTTTCATATTTGTTAATCGTATGGGAATTATAATTTCCTTAGTGCATTTTATATAAATATTGTAAGTAATCTTGATTACATTCTGTGCCCTTACGGATAATTTTGTACTAAATATATTTGGGAGTTCAAATTCGTTCACGTGTACAATAATTATATTCACAAATTATACATGTGTGGTGTGATTAATATATCTGATTGCAGTAAAATTATTGAGTATGATATATTTTCTTTACATCTGGTTTCTAACATGAAAGTTAATGAATTCTTATGAAACAGTGTGTTTATATTCTTCTGATATTCATTGATAGATTTCAAATTGTTAATGCACGACTTCTTGTTAAATATTGACTACAAATATATCATGTAGAATATTATGATTATATTCTAGAGTCATATTATTACTTTCTATCATATTGACATTTTATGAGATGTTTCATCATATTTAATTTGTGTCAATTGAATATGCAAGGACGAGAGAGAAAATGCATATATATGGAAATGGTTGAATTTCTAGTTTTGGATTCTTGTGTGAACCAATGGCAATATTTCTTTAGGACTCTTTGATAGGGACATGAATACATGGAGAGAACTAGAATTCCATTAGTGTCCTATTAAATGTTCATACAAATATTGAAATATTCTAACATTCATTTTGTGCACCGGATAGTTTATGTTGCATTTCTATTATGCGTGGTTTCTGATTTCAAAAAACTATCACTAGTTTCTT
>CAIGRB010168995.1:3651-55706 GCA_903798255.1 Fraxinus quadrangulata
AAATTCATTTTCAACTATACATTATTTAATAAACAAACAAACTCGTAACTTTTTCCCACTTTTCACTTTGATTTCTAAAGTGAAAAGTAGGAAAAAGTGCTACTAATGACTACGAGCGTAGTTTAATTTGGATGATTTTGGACATATTTTCAAAACAAATCGTTTAAAATGATTTGAGAAAAATTCAAACGTACAAAACTATTTAAAATGGTTTAAACTCTCAAGTAACACCTAAACTAAACGGTTTGGTTTGGCTTTAACCCGCTATTTGCCATAAATTGGACGTAACTAGTTAATTGCTTATAAATTATGTTTATCTGAATATCATCAAAACCCCAATAAAAAGTAAAAACACAACACAGCGTTTTGTTTACTTTTTAGGCTAAAATCGTACAAAACAAAAGCTAATATAAAGTCGTAATGCAACTTTGTTAAACAAAATATAAAGTGACAATACAACTTGATGCTACTCGACAAGTTCTTGAAGATCCCCACCGTGCAAGAGTGAGAATTAATGAGTTTTGCAATACTTTCTGGACTTTGACATTTGTGATGCCAAGATGAGAGTTTGGTGTATGTAGTTGCGGAGCCAAAAATTTATCGTTGGAGGCCTAAATTGGTTTGGTTTCTTCGCAAGACACATTTTGGGATGGAAAAATTATTAAATGACGAGTTCAAATAACGAGCCAAATATAGTTGCTAAGACTCATCAATAATTTTATTTTTTATCATTTAATTCGCATTTTTATGTCACCTATTTTTGGCTTATTTTTGAGTTATGTTCTTTACTTGTCGGGATAAGTTTTGATACATTTCAAAGTAGTTATTGTAAACTTTATAACACATCTTTCATGTAAAAAATCATTAAACGATGAGTTCAAAGTAACAAATCAGAGACAGATGCTAGAAACAGATTTAAATAATACTATTTTTATCTTTAATTCTTATTTTGGTGTCGCTTCTTTTTGCTTATTTTTGGGCTATGTTCTTTGCTGTTAGGATAGGTTATTGATATCGTATCTAAGTATTCGTGACAAACTTCGCAATGCACCATTCGAATTGAAAAACCATTAAATAACGAGGCTGCTAGAAATAATTTTGATAATTCAACTTCGTTTCCATTTTTAGACATCAATTTAAATTATTTTGATGTTAATTTAACTTGTCTCGCTCATATAATTAATATAAAAAGAAGACGAAATTTAGCC
Source organism: Fraxinus quadrangulata (assembly GCA_903798255.1). Classification (NCBI taxonomy): domain Eukaryota; kingdom Viridiplantae; phylum Streptophyta; class Magnoliopsida; order Lamiales; family Oleaceae; genus Fraxinus; species Fraxinus quadrangulata. Next base: position 4,860 of record CAIGRB010168995.1, read on the forward strand.
CACAAGTAATTTTATTTAAAAAAAAAAAAAAAACCTTCCCTCCACCCCTTGGTGTACTAAAAAGTATCCCGATATGATTTCAAAGTGAAGATAAAATAACGAAATCTCTATTTGGATTGTTTCAAAATCGTTTCATTGATATGTTAGCAAAACAGCACATCGACGAATTCAAAAAGACAATTTTGATTTATTTTTCTATTCAATAGATTTTGCCTACCGCCCTACTCACAATTGTTGTGTTACCGTTAGTTGTCATAAAGAATTCTATTACCCAACAGCTTTTTCATTTCTCGTGCTGCCTTTCAAACGTCGTATTAAAATTGAAGGGGCAAATGAAAGGGTCTGCCAAACAAATTTAAAGATGCTAAACTACCTAACAACAACTGGTTCTTGTACTCATCGATCCATTTCTAAAGAATTCTTATTTAAATTGAGTGATAATGACATCTTTCATCCCAAAAAATATTCTATATATTCCATTGTGTATTGTTTATTGATAGTATTATTATAGGTAGAGCATTGCCTTTTGAGATCTCATTATCTACTACTTTTTTTTGTTGACGTAGGAATCTATAACTGCTATTTGCCAGCGGAGTCCTAATCACCCCGAAAGGGTGGAGACCCGATCACTGTGAGTGCGTATTAGGTAAACCCCGCTCTATGTGCAGTAGTCCACAAACCATACACGTGAGATAAATCGCACTAGGTAAACCCAGTGTGACGAGCTTGACCGAAGAAGGGTTGACAGGGGATTCGAACTAAGCAAGCTCGGTACGACGGACTCATTATCTATTTCTTAATCTTGATTGCTATGATATGTATAAATTATTAAAATCAAGGGCCACGTATCGTGAACTCCACTTGTAGTATAATGACGAGGCTACCCCATTTGTTAAACAATCTCGAAAGTATTTAGTAATTGATATTACAACACACTTATAGTTCATTTGACAGACATACATTCTAAAAGATTCTTATATTTCAAAAGTTCATTTGACATCTCAAAAGTCATGTTAAATAGATCTTTAGTTTGAGCCTATAAAATAATATTCACGGTCTGCATATGAAATTTAATATGGTAAAATTGACACTCCTGCTGAGTCAATACTATTGTCAATATATTAAAATCCCCAGTAGAAGGCATTGTATATCTTTTACAATGTTTGAAGGGTCAATTAAATAGGAAAATGCCGTCCCTAACAAGCTTCAAGTAATTGAGTTTAAAATCATAATCTTAACTATTAGTTCAATGACAAGGTAATAGTTGACTTTTCGATATGTTTGATCCGATAAATTAGAAATAATTAGACTTGAGAATTGATAAATTTCGACAAATATTTCTCTTCATTAGTCTTGCTTCAAGTTACGTTTTCTTATTATCAAGTCGTGTTCGATGGAGTGTATGCACTCCAAATTTAAAGGCACACGAATTTGATGAGATTTTAGTATTTAATTAATTAATTTTAATTTTATTATTGAATTGGCGTCTATAATATCTTTTGTTAGAAGTCTAGGGTCTTCTGTGCAATTGTTTTTGTTTTGTTTTGGAAAGTGGGTTTTTGTGAGGCTATGGAGAAACGGCTTTATTTTTGGCTTTTTGTTTTTTACGACAATTTAATTGAATTTAGAGTTTTACACATAAATTTAATATGTCACCAATCAACCAAACAAACTGATAAACTCCAAGAATATACCAATGGATTTCGTGCCATTCACTATGAGTAGTTAATATAAATGAATAAATGAAAAATTACGCATTTCAATGGACAGACAAATATTATTTACTTAATACTCACTTATTTCTATTTATTAATAAATTAAATTGATAATTAACTCTTACCAAACCGAGACTTAATCTTTCTACAACTTGTCGATTGTAATTCAAATCAAGGGATCTGTCAAATCAAGACTTGCTACTTGTATATTAAAATTGTACATAAAATATTACATAATATGATGTAAAGGAAATATATTGGATGAAAAAGTTAACCGTATTTTAAATTAGCAAATGGTAGAATATCGTGTGGTATTATGTAATCGATTATGTAATATCTGATGTACATAGAGTAAGATTCGTCAAATTATTTATACAAAATCATCTGTACATTTAGCGGAATTCTAATACTTATATTAGACAACTGTCCTTGTGCTGCCGATAAAATGTCGCATTAAACGGGCAAATTATAGGCCCCGCCTAACAAATTTTGAAGCAATTATGATGCCAGACTGCCTAACAACTAGTTATTGTACTCTTTTCAAATTTTAAATGGAAAAATATTCAATATTCTATGCAATCTAATAAATCGAGAGATTTTTACTTCATATTATACTAAAGATTGAATAATTCAACAATCCTTTATCATGTACTCCACTTGATTATATATCGACCTAGATGCACCTCCTTTCATTAAACAATCTCGAAAATATTTAGTGATTGACCTTACATGCATAGTTTCGAGCATCAAGTAAATATGAAAGCGACAAGTTTCTAGTAATTAGATTAAAATCGTAATCTAACTATTAATTCAATAACGAGAAAAAAGTGTACACATCTAAACTGATGTAAATCTTTTGATATGTCTGGTACGTTGATTCAAATAATTAGATATGACAATTGAAAAACTCCTACGTCATGTTCTATGGAGAGTATACTGATACAGTATGAACATAAAGACGTGCGGAATAGTTTATCTAATTTGTTTTTATTGAATTAGCATTTATTTTAATCTTTTTTGGCCGGAGCAACATCTTTTAATTTGGCTTTGTTTTTGACGACAATTTAATATGATGTTTCTCAATTAACGCTAACCACCAACGTTTAGCGGCGGGAGGAGCTATCATAATAACTTGAAACGTAAAACTGGCACCAAAGAATTGGATTCTTTTTCAGTTTGATTCCTGGGACCTCTTAATTGGCAACTGGTATTGGCATATTCTCTTTATCAATATTAAATTATACTCCGAATTGATGCGAATTAAAATTTGAATTTTTATCAAAGTCAAAGTCAATAATTAATTTTAATTATATAATCACTGTTTAAACTACATTAAAATTTTCATTTTCAACTATATATTTTTTAACAAAATAATATTTTTCATCACATCAATAACTTTTTCAACCACACATTCTCCATCAATCTACTATTTGAAAATACATTCTTCCAAAATAATGTAGCTCAAACACACCCATATTTTATGGGATCGTAACTTTTTAACCATACATTTACTCAAATTTTATCAAAATATGTTAATAAGCTGATTTTAATGTTCACCAAACACGGGTTAAATTTCTCAACTTTAATATGGACATTCTACTAAGACTTTCCATACAATTGGCCGCTTTTTAATCCGTGTTGAAAAAAGGAAAAGAAAAACAGAAACGTGGAATCCCTTCATGCGTCCAAGAGTTGCGAAGAAACCGTTTACTAATATATATAGGGGTGGGCCGACATACTCGATTTTGGACTCTTTACCGACCCGACCGATCCGACCCGGTTCCTACCCTAAACCGACCCAACCCGAATCGGGTCGGGTCCAGCTGGGTCATCTTTCTCTCTTTTTTCTTTTTTTATAGTACTAAATTTATTTGAGACTTTCCAATCCATTAATTGGCTTAAATATAAATAATACTTTTGTCATTTCAATAAGAAATTTTCAATGAAATAATATTTGTCATTCATACAACATATTAGTAATATATTATGCTTGTTGAGTTCCATTATAATTAGATTTTGAAAAAAAAAAAATGTATTTTGTGTAGTGATTTCTTGAAAAATGTGTGATTATAATTTCATACGTAAATACACAGGATGTTAATAATTAATTTCGGTTCACATAAAACCTTAGGAAAAGAATTCTGAATTTTCTTTTGCAATTGAATCACTTGCAATTTCCACGAAATAATTGCATTTTAGTGATCTACAACTCAATCACAGTTAAAAAGAAGTCTGTTGTTCACAACTCAATTGACTAATTTTATGAGATTTTTACACCAAAATAGTTTTAGGCCCTTTTTATTGCTGGCTAAATTTATCCACGGATTTCAACCAATTTCTCTTTTTTAGAATATGTAGAAGAGTTGTATGGGAGGTTATAGGAGGTCGACAAAGGTTGAGAGCTTAAATTCAAACTTCAACCCATCTTTCGAGTTTGCTAGTTGAATCATCCCACGTGAAAGATTGACAACCTACTTTTCGACAACTCTAATACGTTATACAGTAATAAAATAGTTGTAAGGACAATCGTTCTTATTTGAAAGACTTAAACTCTCAATAAGTTATATTTTAAAAAGTTTATTTATCAAGTGGATGAACCAAATTCTTTTATAAATTCAATATCTCCATGTCTAGTTGATATAGATCTTTTATCCCGAATCTCCAACACAATCATATGTCATCACCAAGTTTTCTCATCTCCCCCCCAACTTCGTTAAGAAAAAAAGAAGGTTTCTTGTCAACCAAAAACTCCTTGTAATTACAACAAAGGAAGAGATATAATCATCATTGTCAATAGGTGTCAAGATTAAACGACACAAATCAACAAAGGGACGTGAACATTTTTCAATTTCAAATAAAAAGATGGGAAGAAAGTGGGGAATTCTTTACAAAAGTCTCTTTCTAAATTTTTGCGTTTTCTACTTTTTTCGAGTATAAATAATATTCCAACTTTATGGTTATTCGACTAAAAAAGGTGCATTCACATATATAACCCAATTTTCAACCACTTCTAATTTTTGCAGGAAATTTTTAAAAACCTAATATATGTGTATCGCCAATGATTGTAGGGGTTGTTCCTCCTACCAACATTATTGACAAATGAATTCAACAAAGAATTTTGACTCTTAATTTAATTCAATTTGATAAAAGTTGATAGAACGTAATTGAAAAGTTGTGGGTTCCATAAAACGTGTGTGGTTAAATTTTAATTGTTGTTTTTAACTTAAATTTTTATCAGCTTTTTAACTGAACCAAACAGGAACATAGTATATTTTTTTTGTAGCCTAATTCGACAATACTTGATCGGCGATTTTAGAACTAAATGAGCGAAGACGAGTGAAGATAAAAATGAGGGTTTTGCTTTAAGATTTGATACAGATAGAATGAGCTTAAATATCTTTTAAATATGAGATTTTTCAAATAGCGTGAAAGACTCCAAAAAGACAAGAAAATAATAGATTAGATTAGGTCCCTAAAAATAAATCAAAATCCGTTATGAAATATGAAAATTAATAATATTATATTTTAAAAATTAAAGGTAAGTATACAAGATAATTTCCTGTTTTAAGACTTTTGAAATTATTCTAGTAACATTAAGTTTTTTATTTTTATTTTTATTTTTATTTTTTTTTGTTTGAAATAAGGTAGAGGTCCTAATTTCCGAAAATAAAGAAAAAGATAAATGACGGTGGCTAGAACTCTGTCTAGTTCTTTCTTCCCATCCTGCACACAGGCCAGGAGGCTGCTGCAATAAATGGGCTTTGAATTAGGCCTCTTCTTTCTACATGTGAAAGTAGTTACAATTTTCAGAGTGGGCTTAGTGGCTATATGTTCTCATTCGTAATTGAGAAGATTGAGAACATTATTTGAAAACTTTTTTTTTCAACGTACTAATTTTCAATCATATATTTACATAATAAAAATTTTTGTACATAAAATCAAAATTTTTTCATACTTTTTAACCGCACATTCACCTAAAAATCACTATTCAAAACATTGTTTTTTTCCAAATAATGGTTGTAAAAAATGGGCAAGTAAAATCATAGTTTTAAGATTTAATTATCATTAATCAGATCTTTAAGAATTTTATTAAAAGTCTTTTTATTTTATTATATATTTTATTTGTGAAGTTTTAGATCGATTAAATCTTTTAATTTAACTAATACTCGTGAAGAAGCATATGTTCGATTATGATACAATATGGCATTATTGCCCGTGAATAACACAACTTTATAATCTTTATTTTAGAAGAATATATAATATTATTAATTTTCGTGAATATAGTACAAATATTAATGATGTTTATGCTCTGAAAACGAATAACTAAAAATTATATTTACTCTATTCTCGAAAAAGCATAACTCGTTAAATAAATATTTTAGAAGAATATCGTATTAATGTTCATGAAGAAGAATAAAATAATATATATTTGTATTCTTGAAAAATATAATATTGTATTCCTGAAAAAATAGAAATTTACACCTACTAATATTCTTAGAATAGCATTATGAATATTTTAGAAAATATTGTTCTACTGCTTGTTAACGATCATTACCAAGTATATATCAATATTTTAAAGAATATTAGGTCGTTGCTCTTGAAGAAGCGTAACTCTATACTAAAATAATATTTTAGATGAATATCTCGTTAATACTTTTGAAAAATATTTTTTTGTTCTTGAAGAACCACAAATTTATACATATTATTATTTTACTAGAAATATTTATTATACTTTTATTAGGAATATTTTATTATTGACCTCGATGGAGCATAAATATTATAACAACAATGTTCTTTAAAAATATTTTGTGGTTATTCTTGAAGAAAGACAAATTTATATACTTTGATGTAAATTTTGCATTGATCTTGAAGAATTGAAATTTTAATTATTCTGCTACTAAAAAAGCAAAAGCTTATTTATATCAATGTTCTATCAGAATCTTATTTTGATAGTCCAGAAGAAGCAATACGATGTTAGTGGGCATATAAAATTTTACTATTGATACTAATTTATTCTTTGCTAAATTAAAGAGAAACATACTAAATTTATAAAATGTGTGTCATGATTGATACTATATTGGTATCAATACAATTGAAATAAATATTGTATTGAATCAGGAGTTCAATTACTAAATGTATTATTGTTTGGTACGACTAGTTTGACCATCATTGAATCAATAATGATGCGAAATTAAAAATTGAAATAGACATTTCAACTAAGAACAAGAGAGTTTTCGAATCCAATGAATTTTTATATAATACTTGTTCGTTGCATTATAAATTTGTCTTGATCATAACTAGCAAAAGTTGAAACTAAATGTCTATAACTTGAAAATAAAATAGGTAGGGTGATATATGGGGCTCTATCACCCTCCATGCTGACCATCTAAATTAGTTTGTATCTAATAGATATATCTACTAAATGATTGCATAGTGTTCATAATCTGAAGTCTGTGAAATTATTTGATCAAATTTTAAATTATGAGTATAATTTTGAAATTATACCATCAAGACACTATTATGTTAATGTTAGTGAGTGAACATCCCAAATTTTTGATAAATATTAGTTTGTATGACGATAAATTGTTTAACACAATTAATAGTGTAGTGCCTTCAATAAATTACCTACTCACTACTATTGAGAATAAAATACTACTCATTCCTGTTTAGGGAATGCTATTTTATATACAACAACACTTGTACTCTTCATGCCAACATCAAAGTTTTATAATTGGCTTATTGATAGAACCTAATATTTTTCATCTAGGATTGTTGATAATGCAATATATGTATAATTGTTACAAATGAAATCTTCTCTCTTTAATGAATGATAAATTTAAAGTTGAGTACAAAAATATAAGTAAGCTAATAATTTAATAGATAGTAATGAATGAAGCAAGTGTTATGATATAAAAACTTTGATTAATATGATAATCAAAACTTAGATTCAATCAATCAAAATTTTAATATGAAGAAGTAGAAAAGTTTATACAATGTAAATGCCAAGAATTTCTTCAAAAATATATTTCTCTTTCAAGATAGGGCACAAAGAGAAATGAAAAACTTTGATGAGAGAAAATATTTTCAAAAATAAGATCAATCAAAAGTTTTTCCAAAGCAAATAAATTGATAAAGATAAATAAAGAGTAAAGATCAAATATTTTNACTTTGATGAAAGAAAATAATTCAAGAAATTTGATTCAACAATCAAAATTTTTGTGATAAAGAAATAGATGAAATGAATATAGAGATGTAGGATCAAAGAAGATATTTCACTAGAAAGCTCTTTTGAAGTTGTTGTTGATGAATAAAAAAAAATTGATATTTATAGGAATCAAAACGGTAAAATTCTGCCGTACCGGACGACCAAATAGCTGTTGGGTGTCAGAAGTCAGAACGGTCCGAAAATTTGACCGTTGCCGTACCGGACGTCCGGTTGACCGTTGCCTTTTTTTTTAATGAAACTATGATATAAGTTCAAACATTATTTTGAAAATCAATTTTACTTTTGATCAACACATTTTATGCAAGTGGTAGTGAAAATAATTTTTCGTGCACAAAATAATTTTTGAATTATTTTCATTCATTACTAAAAATCAAAATATTAGTATTTGATCTTCTTTCTTCTCGCCTTAATTTTTCTTTGATACATTCTCTTTCTTCAACCTTAATCTTTTCTTTGCGTTTTATCTTTTAAGCTTCATTTAGAATGATTTGACTTGAATACTTAGCTTTCACACTGATCTTCATTTCAAGTCCGATATATGAAGCATACTTGATTGATTTTAACATTGAACTATCATCACTCAAAATCAATCAATAGAATCAATATTTAATCTTGTTTGTTATGATCAAAATATTAAGAATGAAGTCGACTATATGTCAACACTTTTCTTTAGATTAAATTTTATCCCATTGAGTTTTCTCGACATGGTTTTAACGAGATAACATATTATTACTTAAGTTTTGTTATAAATATTTGTACTTTTTCCTTCGTTAATATTTTTATCCCATTAAATTTTTGACAAACTATGCTTTTAGTGAGACAATTACTGTACAAATAGTCATCAAAAGGGGAGTGTAGTAAAATTATGATTGATATCTATTAAGTCTCGTCAAGATAATTAGATAAATCTCACTCACTCCAAAAGAGCGTATTTTAATTAAATGGTAACTTCTATTGTAGCCCTATAAATGTGGATGACAATTATAGTCCATGTTTGATCTATATTCTTTCAAAACTCATTTTTAACCACACATTTTCAATAAAATAATATTTTTCATTACATCCAAAATTTTTTCTTATTTTTAACCACATATTTTCCATCACATCACTATTTAAAATACATTATTCCCTCAATAATATGTATCAAACACCCATACACACAAATCTATCTCCCCCTTCTATTATTCTCTTATATTTTTCTTTTGTTGGAGAAAGTTTGAATTACCAAATTGTCCTTGTCCCCATCCTTTCTTAAAAAGACAAAACAAACAAATAAATAAATTATAAAGCAATAAATGAGCAATAGCAATCATACAAGATTTATGTGATTTTGCAATATATCTTTATTTAGTGATGAACTCGAAATTAAATCTCTATTATAATAATAATAAATTCAGAAAAGCATAGCAAGCATCACAAAATATTAATTATGAGTGATTAGCACATAACGTCCATACCTTATACTGTTATTGTGGAAAACGTCATTATCTTGTATTTTTTGAAAATTTCACTTTTATTTTCACATTTTATTGTGCAAAATGTCCTTTCTATCCATAAAAATTGTGAAATGACGAATATACACTTCTCTTTAAATAAATCAAAAGAAAAATAATAATAACTACAATTATAGTCTCAATTTTTTTTTAAAAGCGCAAATGAATCCCAAATAAATTATTAAAAGGGTAATTAGTATATAATGTCCATATCTTTATATTATTGCAAAAAAGTCTGTACTTTTAATTTTTTTAGCATTTTCACCTTTAATTACATATTTAATTGTGCAAACCATCATTTCTATCAATTTTCATCCAATTTCTCAATAAAAAACTGTGAAATGATGAATATACCCTCATATTTAAATAAAAAAATTGAAGAATTAATCACAATCATAGTTCCAAATTTTTAAAAAAGTGCAAACGAGTCCCAATTAAATTTATTTAAAAATTTAAAAAATTAAAAAGTGTAAACGAGTTCCAAATAAATTATAAAGAATTAGAAATAAAAAAATTATTTAAATAGGATTGTATATTCATTATTTTACAGTTATTTATTGAGAAATTGGATGAAAATGGATGGAAATGATGGTTTGCACAATCAAATGTGTAATTAAGGGTGAAAAAAAGAGGTATTAATGTTTTTTCACAATAACGATGAAAAATGAGGACATTATGTACTAATTACCCTTTTAATAATTTATTTGGGACTTATTTGTACTTTTAAAAAAAATTGATAATATGGTTGCAATTAGCTTTTTCGTTTTGTTTTATTGGAGGGAAGGGTATATTTGTCATTTCATAATTTTTAATTGAGAAAATAGATGAAAATGACTTTCCGTGCAATGAAATATGAAAATAAGGGTGAAAATACCAAAAATTGAAAGATAGAAACGTTTTTCTCAATAACAATAAAAGATGGAGACGTTATGTGCTAATTACCTTATTATTATCAAAATAAATGATTTCGAAAATTAGAAAAGATTTTTACCTTGTCCTCGCTATCTCTCTCTCAAAAATTTCCCTCTATTTTTAATTAATTTTCTATGTTCCACATTTCCACAACTCTTCTTTTCAGTAAGTGGTCAATGAGCATCATGACATTGGTGGAAGGGAACGGGGAGACAATTCCCCATCTTCCGCATATCTTGCTCAGCCGACACGATCCTTCCACTTGCAGTCCATTTCACCTCAACTATGTAATTTGCACGGAGAATTTCACAAGGCATATATTCTTTCTGAATAACGTGTAAAGTTCAATCAAGTCTACTTTACTTTTACAAGACGGAGCTCGAATGAAATAACGGGAAATAAAATTTGATGAAACATGACTATCATCAGGAGGCATAAAATCATAGTTAGTGGCGAATTTGAAGTGATGAAGAGGACGGGATGACCGTACTTGGAAGCTAAGTCAAAAGCCAATATTTCAAAAAGGAAAAGTAGATAGAGAATCATATTTTAGCAAGCAAAATCTAGACTCAGACAGCAATTGAACACAATTAAAGCTGATAGAATATCAATGAACAGAGAAAATCATTTTTCTTTTTCAACTGTCCTCATTACGATTCTAATGAACACATTTCTCATGTTAATGCAAGTAAAAAAAAAAATGTTCTTACTCTTTTCCATTAGCACAACATTAATGTACCATTGAGAAACGGTTCCAGGGGTGATTCCAGCATCTGCGATTCTTACGGAATAAGTGTTGAGAATAGAAAATTCTAATTATATTCCACGAAGAGCAGACAATTTTCAGAATGAAATAAGGACACGCAAGATTTATAGACGTTCGTCTCAATATAAGATTACGTACTCTTCCACCTGGGTAGTAATAACTATGATAAAAAGATTTACAAGAGAAAATTGTTTTCTCTTGCAAAACAATTTTCTCAAACCTCTCTCTATTATGATGAATTTAAAAGCCGAATGATGGCTCCCTATTTATAAGATAAATTAGGGCAAAACTAAAATATACAAATATTCAAATTTCTAAGACGAAATTTATAAGGACATAAATTTCTAAGTTTTTTTTAATGAAATTTTGTTTCGAGAGCTCTTCTTCTGCACCCTCCGGAAGGCCCCCTTCCAACTCCCATAACAACCTCACCGCGGAGCTCAATCACTAGTGATTCATGCTTGATTTTTGAGCTAAGTACACTTTTTTTTGAGAGCTTCCACTATAAGAATATTGTAGTTTTCCCCCTTCATTTCTCTAAACACCAACCATATAAAACCCTTTGTATCATAGAATTCGAAGTGATCCTAATATTTAAGTACCTAACACACCCCTGTATGATTGCCAATATTGAGAGAAAATGACGTCTTGAATAATGATTTTTTTGGAGAATGTGTGATTAAAAAGTAAGGAAAATTTTTTAATTTACGTACAAAATATTTTATTTTGTGAATGTATGATTGAAAATGAATATGAGAATTAAAGAGTTTTATTTTAAAGAGAGATACACATGGACTTAATATTAAGATCACATGTATGCGAAGTAACAAGTACATTTTTATCTCCAATACAATCTAACAATGAGCACATTGAATCACATTACTTAGCGCCTATTTGACATCCTTAAAATTTAAAAAACATTGTTTTGAATATTATATTTTGGAGAATGTGTGTTAAAAAATAGAGAAAAGTTTTAGGTTTACACGTTGAATATTTTATTACGTGAATGTGGTAGAAAATGAGTATGAAAATAAATTAGGAGTGTTTTTGAGCTACATTATTTTGAAAAAATGTATTTTGAAATAGTAGATTGATGGAGAATGTGTGATTGAAAAAGGAGGAAAAATTATTAATTTGATAAAAAATATTATTTTATTGAAAAATGTGTGGTTGAAAGAATAATGCTACTCTTACATTTCCATTCACAACAATTTTGCCAGCCTTTTGTCATTTTGTGATTAAATTGTCTATAACACCCATACTTCTATATTTTATTTGTTTTCCGCATTTTANATGAGTAGAATAATAATAATAAAATTTTTAATGTATACCAAATATGGACTAAATTAAAGTAAAGAATGTCAAACAAGAGCTAGAGACTATGATGCACGGAAACCTCTACAAAGCGTTTTGAAAACTCAAGAATTTGAAATTTCAAGGCTCTGCAGACACTATTTAAACCTAGTTTTATCCATTATTTGTGAAGAATTTATAATATTCTATTAAATTTCCATTGAAGAGAATTAAGCTGCAGAATCAGTCATTAATTGAAGAACAATTATTTCAAACTTTTATAAAGAACATACTGAAGTAAGTATTTCATTTTTGAACTATTTATATTATCATTTACATATTTTAATAATGTTTTCGTTATCATAAATTTTTTATGTTGAGATTGTGTCTGTTACAATTTTCGTTAAGGTAGCTTCTGATACTTTTTATTTAGTATTAAATAGTTCTAAAAGTTAAGTATTGATTTTATACGACATATTTACAATGTTCAGAGTCCTACGATTATTATTATCATTATTATTTTTCAGAAATGACCTTTTTGGGAGGTTCGACACGAGGAAGGTCCAAGAGATGACTGGCTCAGGTCTAGCGGTCATATCTTTGGAGGTCCAAACTTTTAAAATATCACTATCAATTTTCAACATTTACATATTTCGTCATTTTAACATGATTTTGTGGATGTTAATTTTCTCACGGAATATACAAAAACTAGTAGTTCTAAGGGGTGCTAAACCCCTCCTAACCTAAATTTTCAAACCTGATTTATTTTCATTTTCAATTTCAAATTTTGAAAGAAAAATCCTTTCCTTTTTACATACAAATTGTCAAAATTGGTTAAATGCACAAAGAAAGTTGTGCAAAATGTTTGAAGAAGATGACTCTGCATCCCATGACAATATGTTGGTATAATTTTAAAAGATTTCCATTTATTTTACCAATTTCCAAAACCCTTGGGAAGAAAAACTTTTGAATGTATACTCTGATTTGAGAGCCTAAATTTGAGTTCGACATGTCGGAAAATGTTGGGACCAGCCCTCCGTTTTTCATGTGTTGTGTCCAATGTCATGGCATATTTCGTCTCCCATTTTTATTTCTATGCATTTTAGCTTAGAGACGCAAAGTTCATCTTATATTTTTGTCTTGAATTGTCTCCATTACGAACTTATTAGAAATTGAGCCAATTGTTAAGAATATTAAAGACAAAAAATAATACAACAATATAAAAAGTAATGATCACAAGAACACAAAAAATTTATGTGAAGACCCAAGACGGGAAAAATCATAGGTAGAGACGAAGAATTCAATATAATCAATAGTAAGAAGTTACAAGTATGTTATGCGATTCTGGATCGTATAAGACTATCAACCCGATCTCTCCATCTTGCGAGTCTCTCTCTAGATTCCCTAGATCACTCTTTGAGTCGATCAAATAAATGTGTAATACACCGTATATTTATATATACTCATTTTTATAATACAAGAATTCCTAACATACTAGAAGAATATAATACAAATAAGAGTCTAAAACAAGATAAAATCCTATTACAATACGTATAACTAATAATGGAGTGTTTAAGCCCCTATTTGGGCTCCATTATTTCAATTTATAATGAGAAGAATAATATTTTTATTGAAAAATGTGTAATTAAAAAAGAAGGAATTTTTTAAGATTTATGTGTAATATTATTTTATTGAAAATGTGTGGTTGATAAAAAAAGAGAAAAATAAATGTTAATTTATTCGGGGCCAAACATTGGTTAAGTTGAAATATGAGACAAACTGTCAAATCAAGAATCCTTATTCTTATTCGTCTTGGACTCCTTCAAGTCTTCTTCAAGTCATACAACCAACTTCAAATAGAACTCCAAATTAAATTCCTAATAGAATTCGGGTCATACCCAAATTTTAACAAATTTCAACCTTGAATTGAATTCCAATGCATTGAACAAAATTTTAAAATTCTTCACCTGGAAACGAATTTTATTGTAAGGAATAAAACTTAACTATTAAATTCCAATAAAATTCTCTAAACAAAACGCTCTACCAAATTGGTCCATCTTTTCCACAAAGCTCAACTAGTGCAAAATTAGCAACCGTGAACTAAATCCAAACACTACTTATCAGCATAATTACCTTGGCACCAAACTTGCTCAAATAATTAAAAACAATAAAATCATCAAGTTCACAATCAACTCCATCTGAATTAACAAATTTGCTCAAATTATCACCATGAGTAACAAGATCATAACTCCTTACGTTACTTCTCTTCCAACGACCAAACAAAATTTGTTATAACAAAAATATGGTATTAAATTCCAAAAGCGGAATATCAAATTTCTTATTTGCCATCCCTAAAAAATCAAACCTCGTTCTGAGTTGATCTAATCTCGCTCTAATACGAAATCAAATTGGCTCTCCCGAGAACTGTCGATCCTTGGCTCTGATACCATTTATTAAAAATTGAGTAAATTGTTATGGATATTAAAAACGAGACATAATAAGACAATATGAAAAGTAGTGATTACAAGAACAAAATGATTTTAGGTGGAAATCCAAGGCATGATAAATTACGGGCAGAAGTGGAGAATTCACTATAATCAATAGTAAGGAGTTACATGTTATGCGAATCTGGATCCTACAAGACTCTCAACCTGATCTCTCTATCATACGAGTCTCTCTCTAGCTAGATCCGTTGTATTACTCTTTGAGTTGATTAAATAAATGTGTAATATATTACGTATTTATAATACAGGAATTCATGACATACTAGAAAAATATAATACAAATAAGAGTCTAACACAAGGAAAAGTCCTATCACACTATGTAAAAATCAATAACGAAGTATTTAAATTGAAATACGAGAGAAAAACTGCTAAAATCGAGAATCTTTCTTCTCATCGGTCTTTGGATTTCTTCAAGGTTACTTCAAGTCATACAACCAATTCCAAATAGAATTCCCAATTAATTTCCCAATAGAATTCGAGTCACACCCAATTCTAATAGATTCTAATATCAAGTTTTTCATGTTAAAGAGAGAAAAGCGGTTTATTCGCCTAAATTAGCATCCGCAAATGTCTTCTGAAATTGTTCTAGTGAGAGCAGCATTTGTAGCCGCAATGTGATCATAGAATCACACGGGTTACATATGAACGTTCACAAATTATTAACGTCCATCTTGTTAAAAAGTCAATTCATCACATTTTATTCTTTGTTCAATGGGCAGAACTGGAGCTGCATTTTAGAGTCGGCTACAGTTTACATTTTAGAATGTGGCTGAAGTCTCTTGCGTATTTTGTTTCGACTTTTCCCAGTTTTGCTTTAGTTGTGAGTTTTGTCATGTTCAATATACTAACAGAGGAACATGTGTGAAGCTGAAGAGATCATAAAGTGATAACTTGAATATCAGCCCAAAAATGGTGCACTTTACTCTTGAGTGACCCCTCCAAGAGGCAATACCAACCTTGACTGAGGAACTTTTATTGCTGAATCTGATACTTTTCTTACAATTTCCTCCTTTTTTTTTTTTTAATGTGGGCGAATTTCAAGATTGTTAGACTATATAAATATAAGAGAATGCATCAGGGTTTTTATCATTGTATCCTAAAACATATATATCTTCGTTGTTAAAAATAGTTGCATAGTGCAATGTCACAACCACCTCGTCCAGCATGGGCTCGTTTCCGTTTTATGGCTCAAGCTCCGCAAAATCCTGCACCTCCTGCCCCAATTACACAGCCAGCTCCTACTCCTACCGCACCACCTCCAATCCAACCCCTCCAGCCACGGACACCATTTGGTCAGCCGGCGAGGACCCCGGCAGTACCGTCTCAGCAAAGTCAGCCTCGGGAGCCTACTCCTCCGCCCTCACCTGCTGCAACGCCTGCACCACCTCCTGCTGCTGCACCGCCTGCACCGGCTAGATCTCCACCGAGGTCTCCTGTTGCACCACCTCCAACTGCTGCACCGCCTGCACCTGCTAGATCTCCTGTTTCACCACCTCCTCCTGCTGCACTGCCTGCACCTGCTAGATCTCCACCTAGGTCTCCTGTTGCACCACCAGTTCCAATTGCACGGCCAGCTCCTCCTCCTGCACTACCTCCAATCCAACCCCTGCAGCCAAGGGCACCATTTCGTCCACTGGCGAGGACAATAACAGTGCCGTCTCAGCTAAGTCAGCCTCGGGAGCCTACTCCTCTGCCCCCACCCGCTGCAACACCTGCACCTCCTGCTGCTGCACCACCTGTACGGGCTAGATCTCCACCAAGGTCCCCTGTTGCACCACCAGTTCCTGCACCTTCTACCCCAAGAAGGTCTCCGATTTCAGCACCCCCAACTGC
Organism: Fraxinus quadrangulata; assembly: GCA_903798255.1. Lineage (NCBI taxonomy): Eukaryota > Viridiplantae > Streptophyta > Magnoliopsida > Lamiales > Oleaceae > Fraxinus > Fraxinus quadrangulata. Next base: position 21,602 of record CAIGRB010168995.1, read on the forward strand.
AGCCCCTTCATCAAAGCCTTTGGCTCCATCGCCACCTCGGGAGACCACTACTTCTGCATCAAAATCCCCAATCATCAATACATTGCCAAATTCTCCTGTCCCAAAAGGACCATTAAATCCCACAAATCTTCGGGTTCCATCTTCTCCAATTCGTGAATCTCCTAAAACAGAAAGACAAGTTCCATCCTCTTCAATGCCAGCTTCTCCAGTGCCAAAACCAGTTGTAACTGCAGCCCTCGAATCATCTCCGAAAACCGTCAAACCATTGGAAAAAACTCCAGTCCAATCCCCTAAACCGAAGCCGGTAGCTCCTCCTCCATCTCCATTCACACTACCTCCATCTCAAATTAAGCCAGACAGTGAACGCGAATCAAAGATACCTACTAAAGTCGACCAAAAAGACGTGCTAGTGCAAGAAACCATCGAAAAATTACCAAAGCTAATGCCAACAAATTTTCATAGCAGTAACATTTCTTCCAATGGAAAGCAAGAATTACCAAAAGAAAAAGTTCCAAACAAGAAGATTTCTGATTCTGAAAAGTTGGGTATGAGTGTTGTAACACTTGCAGGTGATAACAAAGGAGCTGTAATGGAATTAAGTCCTTCCCACAATAAAAAGCTTTCTATAACCAATCCTCACAGCCTTCACAAGAACGGAAATTATGCTAAACTTCGGAGTGAAGGCGAAAAATCGAGCAGTGATGAAGAAGGAAGATCAAAAGAGGAGAAAGATAAGAAGGCAATGGTAATGCCATCACCACCAATGACTGCATATGTGAACAGCAACGTTCAGGGAGTAAACAATTCCATTTTCTTCAATGGTTCTTCCACTCATCAAAATCCAGGGGTTCATCTCTCTATAGACAGAAAGGAAAATGGAGGCCATGGAATTCACCTTAAGGATCACCATGCATAATGCTTCATAAAGCGTTAAAGAAAATAAAAATAAACTCAAGAAACGGATGGCTTCCCTTCCGTACTTTAGAGGGTATCAACTTTTCGTGCTTCATTCTGAAATACGTCATGAAATAAAACTTGGTTATTGATTTGAGTGATTGAAAATGTTACTGAAATTAAAGGCCATGTATTCCTATTCTCCAACTTTCAATTTAGTTGTATTCTAGTGTTTCCTTTAGTGGAAAACGAAAGATAATTGTGATTTAATAAATTTTCCATTTACTGAGCAGTAATAGAACAAGTCCATTAATTTCCAATTAATAAAAATATGTTCGCATCCTATTTGGAAGGTTCACTTGATTTTGGATTTTTGGTATGTTATTCATTGAGGAATACATCCCCAATTTGAAAGACTAAGCCCATTTTGGTACCGATTAAAATCTAAATTTTAATCTAAATCAAAATCAACAACTCATTTCAACAACATATTTTGTGGGTTTCACAGCTTTTCAACTACACATTTTATCAAATTCTATAAAAATCTACTAAAAATTTGATTTTAATTCCCATCAAATAGAGGCTAAGTAATTAAAGAAGATTCTTGATAATTCAATAAACTATGAATCACACATTACAAGCATACAAAGCGAATGTGATGTGAGGCATACGAATGGGGATTCATTCTAAGGATACAATTAATGGAGGATTGTGCATTGCACTAGACATTGATTTAATTGGACTTTGATACTACCGAAGTACAAAAATAATTATAGAAAATTGAAAATTGTTGTTTCTATATAGAAAAAGATAATACGTTCTAAGAATATAGTCATACTATTAGACACTTGAAATTGAGGCATAAGTTAACACGTTGATGATCGAATACGACATTCTTCATTTTGAAAATGAGCAGAATGTCTTCAGCCATGCGAAGAAATCTTTATGACCTTGGATATTTATTAAAATGTAGCAAAATGATTTAGGTAATACTTTAAGCATTCTAGACTGGTAAAAATGTCATAAGTAAAAATTCGCTTTGTACAATGTATATATATAATTAAAAATTATACCCCTGTATTTTGTAGTAACGTTTAGAACTTCGACGACCGTCTTCTATGTGTATATAATTTAGGGAATTTGCATAGATGTCACTCATATGAAGATGGACCAAAAAATTGTCAAATTTTCAAAAGGTGCGGAAGAATGTTATTTTTTTAGGTGCAAAAAGGTCAATTACCGCTAATGACCTTTTTGTGTATATTATGCTAAAATGTGATGACTGTCTTGTTGAAGAAGCTACCCATGTATGTTGTAATTACACAACAGATAATAAAATTGTTTACCAAAAAAAAACTCCTAACATTTTCTTTAGTGATGAATTGAAATTTGGTCTCAAAAACCGAAGTGTAAATCTCCACTACCATTGAAATATCAAGCTTCAAATCCTAATGAATTCATCTTCCATGAGGTTTGCATTTACAACATATTGTATGTTTTTTTATCTTATAACTTAATATTTTTGAATCTTAAATACAACATGCTCACATTACATTTTGCAAATTATTTTTCATTCGTTACTTTTGATTAGTTTCGTAAACTATTTTGACAAAACGAAGCTAATTGAAAAGCATAGAAAACTTTGGAAAATTCCCTATTCAATATAGCATTGTGTAAATTTTTTATCAATATTTGATCATTTGATAGTTGAGCATTGATGAACATTTAAATGCGATCTCATCAGTTTCGAACGGTCAAGACAAATAGTACAAATGTCAATCTTGACATTTATTAACTGTCGAAATAGGCATTGTAACATTTCATTTGACCAGTTTGCAATTGTTCTGTAGAATTTATTCGTCATGCTATTATTGTTGCACATTTAATTAGTAAAAAAAAATCATTCCATTGTGAAAATAGTACATGCATTTGAGCTGTAGGTCTCGAAAGATTTTCTCTTTCTCACCAGTTCGGTCTTCATGTGTAAACTACACCTATCCAACAAGAGCCCTGCTTTATGTCCCAGCTCAATGACCGGGACAAAGACAACTGGAGCTCCTGTCTTTGTCCCGGTCATTGAGCCGGAGCCGGGACAAAGGGCTTTTCCCATCCAACAAATGATTGATTGGACATCAATTTTTGAAGATGATTACAAACTTCAACAACACATGACAATTTACACAAACACCATAAGATAAAAACATACTTTCCCATCCCATTTATATATGTTCACTTTTCTTATTTTTTTGTCCCAATTATATAGTCTTGTTTCTTTATTAAGAATGTTTTGTTTTGTTCATTTACTAATATATCCTTATTTCTTTACTACTTTCAATAATAATTTATTACTAGTTCTTGATAATTAAATGAGGATAAATTAGGAAAGTTTTTGACAAAAATTATTTTTCCAATAATATTAAAAAAAATTTCTTAATCCGTGTGAAAAATAAAATAAATCTATATAAATGGGACGGAGCGAGTAACACAAAAAGAACACCCCAAGGTCAGATTTTAAATAAGATCCTAACAATTTTATCAAAAACATTACATGTCCTATAGTGGTACTGCCTGTCTACTGTACATATTGTATTTGCACAAAATAACATGAACTAGATATATATGATGGTGGACCTAAACATTTTATCAAATACACAAACAAGACATGAATGTAAAAACCTTCAAAATTTTACAAAGTACAAGTTCAAAATGGTCCACATTGTTTTCCCAATCAAGAAAATCCTTTTATTTCATGTTCTTTCCAATCTTCCTACCACTCCTAGTGTATGGAAGTCCGGTTTGATATTGACAGTATTCGGATCTGCGTTGAGTGTCGCTTCTTTGTCACCACCACTTTATTTTCAACAGGATCGGTTGCAGTTAAGGGCACCTCCAGTTTAGGGACATCTATAGAAGATGGCGCGGACAACCCCTTCGAACACTCATCCAATGGCATCGTACTTTCTCCATCTAGTCCAAGATGAGATGATGATCAAAATACCACCAAAAAAATTAAATTTTCTAAACTATTAAATTGAAAAGGTAGTTGATGATTGTACTACGTGTACTTAACATTCACAGTTCAGGAAAAACCTTGATCTTCATGTTCTTGCATCCCTTACATGCTTGTATCTCCTACTAGTGCCTCAGTATTAGGGTCCAACATGACGGTACTAGTGGCTAACATCTTCTTCAAGCCGTCGAGTTCTTTGGACACATGAAGATAGATTTCATCTTTAACGCTTTGGGCACAAATTTCTATCAATGTAGCATTACCGTCAAATCCTAATCCCATCTCATTCAACCGACCCTGCAATGCATCAAACTTCAAATCTAGAAGCCTATTCAAATCACTGCACATTTTCTCGACCCTCTTTTCCACCTTATCCAAATGGTTCATAATGGAGTTGGTTGACAGTTCAATTCGTCCTTCAAACAATCTTAGCTACTCGTTCAACATTGTGTATATCTCTTCACGTGTTGGACAAGGTTTGAACTTGAAGGATCATTTGGGAACGGAGATGTAAAATGAAATTGTGCTGAACTGACATTTGTACATGGTGAATTACATGCACACTTACCAAAACCAACCTCGTCGTGTACTGGTGTTGAAACATGGTCTTCTCTTAGTCGTTTTCTATTGTTTTTCTCATGAATTTCATTTCCACTTTCACTAGAATTGGACTCTAAATTTCCTTGTGATACACGTCACTTCTATCCACTCTGGACCCTTCATCGATCGAATCTTCTTCACCTAACCGTTCTTCACCCAACTTATCAATCGACAAACTACCATTGTTTTCACTATCCTATGTCTTGGCATGGAAATGGCCCTCAATAATATCTCTAGCAAGTGCATCCAATTGAGGCACGACATTCTTGTCTAAAGGGACGAAAGTCCATCTATAGGCTATATTTTGCTCTTCTTTGTAGGTCAAAGGGTGGCGTAAACATAGAGCAACAAAATATGATTGGTGACTCGATGTAGTAATACGCAATGTAGTTTTGTGGGATTTAGTGGTTCTCCTAACACTACTGGACTTGTGCTATTTGTGACATTTACATTGTTTATTATTCTTACTTATGCTGCTTAAGTGTCACCCATTTATTGGTAGCTAAGTAGCCACTTGGATTGTACTAGTTTGAATCGCTTGTGACAGTTGGATGAGATGGATGGTTGAGATTAAGTCTTGCAAGATATTTGTCCCTTGGTCTCTTTGAGAGATTTAAGACCGAATTCATTCTTGGTTTTCTTTCTCTTCTTCTTCTCTGGTCTCTCTCTTCGTGAAGTCTATCTTTTCCTTATCTTAGGTGATTTCTGATTAATTCTTCTAATGATTAAGAGGGTTAATCTTGGGTATATCCAAGCCTAGAATAGTGGCTGGTTTCGGTATAGTTTTTTTCCTCTAAATCCTCAGTTAGAATCCCTTTGTTTTGGGAGATCGTTCTCGATCGATGACCAGAAATTGTACTTGTACATTTTTTGTTGAACTCTCTCTTTGTGGATGGCGATTGCAAACGTGAAAGGGTTGTTATTGAGCCTATAACTTCCGGCCATAGAAGAGAAGCATAATTCAGTTTCAGTAATTTTAAGTTTCTATGTTTTCTTTATGCTTTATGTTGTTTAGTTTGTATTGCGAGTTGCGCATTGAACTCTAAAGTTTCCTAACAAAACTGGTATTAGAGCCCTTCGGTCTAGGGCTTGGTCGTATTCTTCCTTGAATCTATTTGTGTTCTCTTCTCTCGAGTGATATTATCGGTATAAACCTTCCAAGGTCTAAATTGAAAATATCACTTTAAGGCATCTTGTTTTTTAATCGGCATTGATTCCTATGTGTTTGTTTATTTTGTATGTTGTTGACTGGATTGGGTGATTGGTGGCTCTGGCTGGCTTGCTCGATTGATGGCTTGAGGGTATATTTACTGTTTTTAACAGTAATTGGTAAGATTGTTCCAAACCTCACTTTGAATTCGGTTTGGTGTCCTTTCGTGATTAATATATGATTGACTGATTATTTATCTGTGAATTCCTGAAATTGGACTTCTGTGACTAATTTGTAATCTTGGAAGCATATTTACTTGAACTAAATACCTATGTATTGTCTGAGCTTAAATCACACCTGTACACACATCACATTGAGGTTTCTTGATAGGATTGATTCATTATTGTGCTTCAATTTCTGGATATTGTCTTAACTCTGTGTTTTTATTTTACATTGATCATTTGAAAAATTTTTCAATTCCTTTTCTGTTATGTCCACGAGTACAAGCCACCATTTTATAGAATTTGTAATGGGTTCGAGGGTCGAATTATCAAAATTCGATGAAATGGAGATTACTCGATATGGAAACAGAAAATGAGGGCAATTTTGGTCCAACAGAGAGTTATGAAAGATCTCGATGATCCTGCTACTTTTCCTGATGAGTTAAAGGCTAAACCTGTTGAAATTGAAGAAATGAATGAAATTGGTTATAGTTCTATAATTTTGCACTTATCTAATAATGTTGTTAGACAAGTTAATAGTGCTAAAGATGCTAGAATTTTGTTGACTACTTTAGATGCCTTGTTCTCGACTAAAACTTTGCCTAACAAGATATATCTGTTAGAAAAACTGTTTAGTTTTAAGATGGACCCGTGAAAGGATGTGGAAGAGAATTTGAGTGACTATAGCATACTTGTTAAGAGTTTGGCTCACAATGACAAGAAATTTGAGGATGAGGATTTTGCTGTCATATTGCTAGACTATTTACCTGAATCTTATAAAGAAGTTAGAAATACCATAAAATATGGTAGGGACGTTCTTTCACGAGCTATTATTGTAGATTCTTTAAAATCAAGAGAACTTGAACTGAAAAGAGACAACATAACCAATTCTAGAGAAGAAAGTCCATTTGTTAGGGGAAGATCTAAAAAGAAAGAATTTAACTTCCATAACAAGAAGGGAAGGGGAAAATCTAAAATGAGATCCAAATCTAAAGACAGAAATAACAAGAAATGATATAACTGTGGAAAGTTAGGACATTTCAAGAGGGACTGCTTTGACTGGAAAAAGAAACAAAAAGACTTGAACAATACTGATCTAAATAATGCTACCATTGTTTCTGAAATCGATAGTTTACATGTCCTAAATGTGTCTGAAGAAGGGTCTGATAGAGACTGGATTCTGAACACAGGGTGTACTTTTCACATGTACCCTGAGAAGTCCTAGTTTTATAACTATTGAGAGACTGAACCTAGGAAGGTTTACATAGGAGACAATAATTCTCAGAATGTGGTTGTGATTGGTGACATTGCCATCAGGATGTATGATGGAGCTATCAGGCAACTCAGAGATGTAAGATATGTCCCTAATTTGAAGATGAACCTTATTTTCTTAGGAACTCTTGAAAATGAGGGATATACCTTTAAATCTGGAAATAATGTTCTGAAAATTTTTAAGGGATCTCTAGTAGTTATGAAATGACCTAAGAGGAATGGACTGTACTATCTTGAGGGTAGAACTGAAACACTACCTGATTCTAGTCTTCTTACAGTTAGTAAAGATAAAACTGAACTTTGGCATAATAGAATGGGTCATATTGGGTTTAAAGGGCTAAAATCTTTAAGTAATCAGAAATTACTTGGAAAAGATGATATTGAATCTATGGACTTTTGTGAAACTTGTGTTTTGGGTAAGTCCCATAAGGTGAGCTTTGAAACTAATTCTCATAGAACTAGCAAACCATTGGACTATGTCCATGCTGATCTATGGGGCCCTGAGAAGCATTCCACATTTGGTGGAAGTAAGTACTTCTTGCCCTTAGTGGATGATTACTCAAGGAAAGTTTGGATTTATTCTTTGAAGGCTAAGTCTGAAACTTTTGGAAAATTAAGAATTTAGCTTAAGTCTGTTGAGAACCAGTTGGACAAGACTCTTATAACATTAAGAACTAACAATGGGCTTGAGTTCTGTAATTTTGAATTTGATAACTTTTGTAAGCAAAATGGGATAACAAGATACAGAACAGTTAAGTATACACCTGAACAGAATGGGGTCGCTGAGAGAATGAACAAGACCATAATAAACAAGGTTAGGTACATGTTGATTAGCTTTGGTCTTGCCAAAGGTTATTGGGCTGAAGCTGCCAGTACTGCAGCTTACCCGATTAATAGGCCACCATCCAATAGTATAAATTTTAAGACTCCACAAGAATTGTGGACCGGGAAGCCTCCAAATCTAAATCACATAAGGGTGTTTGGATGTGCTTTATATGCACATTAGTTTGAAGGAAAACTTGAGCCTAGGGCTGTCAAGTGTCTGATATTAAGGTATCCCGAGGGTGTGAAAGGGTATATGTTATGGATTTTAGGGGTTTAGGGCATTAAGATTATTAACACCAGAAACGTAGTCTTTAATAAATCTGAAATGTCATGCCTAAAACAGAAAATTGATGAAGCTAACAAATCTGAAACTGAAAGAAATGTTCAGACTGAGGTGAAGTTGACCTAGTTTGATTCACCTAAACCTGGAAATGATGATAATGACCCTATACATCATGAACCTGAAACTGAAACTGCAGAGGTGACTGAACTTCAAGATAACATTGAACCTATTGAAATTGAATATTTTGATGATCAGCCACCTAATCAAGACTATCAGCTTACTAGGGATAGAGTAAGAAGGCAAATCAGACCTAATCCCATATATGAATGCCTCAACTTGACTAATTTTGCCTTAGTTTCAGGTGAAGCCCTTGGACAAATAGAACCTACCTCTTATGAAAAAGCTGTTAATGGAAAATATTCTGAAAATTGGTTAAAAGCTATGCAGGAAGAAATACGATCTTTGAGTGATAACAAAACCTGAAAACTTGTTAAGAAACCTAAAGATCAGAAATTGGTTCCATATAAGTGGATTTACAAGTTAAAGGAGGGTTTGAGCGCTAATAATAATGTGAGGTTTAAGGCGATGTTAATTGCTAAATGTTATACTCAAAGAGGGGGTGTGGACTACAATGAAATATTTTCACCTGTAATTAATTATAAGACGATCAGATTAATGTTGGCTCTTGTTGTTCAGTTCAATTGGGAACTTGAACAACTCGATGTAAAAACTGTATTTTTACATGAGGAGTTGGAAGAGGATATCTTCATGAGTCAACCACAAGGCTTTGTGGCTAAGGCAAATCTGATTATGTTTGCAAGTTAGAAAAATCATTATATGGGCTGAAACAAAGCCCAAGACAATGGTACAAGATGTTTGATACTTATGTGCTAAAGATAGGGTTTAATAGAAGTGAATTTGATGCTTGCTTGTATTTTAATAACATGAAGAGTGGGTGTGAAGTTTACTTGCTGCTTTATGTTGATGATATACTTTTGGCTGGACCTGGCAAGTCTTAAATTAATGAACTGACAGATCTTTTGAAATCTGAATTTGACATGAAGGATTTAGGAAATGCTAGGATGATTCTTGGAATGGTTATAACAAGGAACATGGCTAAAAATAGGTTAACTATTTCACAAGAAGCATATTTGAACAAAGTGGTAACAAAATTTGGTATGAAAGATAGTAAAATTGTGAATGTGCCTCTTGCTGGTCATACGGATCTTTCACATGATCGTTCTCCTAAACTTGAATCTGAATGGAAAGAAATGGAAAATGTACCTTATGCAAATGCCATAGGTTCTGTTATGTTAGCTATGATTACTACTAGACTTGATCTTGCATTTTCCATTAGCCTCCTAAATAGATTTATGTCCAATCCTGGCAAACCACACTGAGCTGGAATGAAACGGTTGTTAAGGTATTTGGGTAGGACTTTAAATCTAGGCTTAGTGTATGAGAAAAGATTTGAGAACCTAACTCTTAAAGGATATGTTGATGTTGATTTTGCTGGTGATAAAGATAGTAGAAAATCAACCACAACATACTTCTTTACTCTTGGTGATAACTGCATAACATGGAAATCTCAATTACAGCATTTAGTTACTTTTTTAAGTACTAAGGCATAATATGTTATCATAACAGAAGCTGTTAAGTAATGTATTTGGTTGAAAGGGATCTTAAAAGAATTGAGATTCATGCATGATACACCTATTAAGTTTACTGATAGTCAAAGTGCTTTATTACTTTGCAAAAATCCTATTTATCATGAAAGATTAAAACATATTGAGGTGAAGTATCATTTTATTCGTGAAAAACTGTCTCAAGGTGAAGTTGAACTTGTTAAGATTGATACTGACAAAAATCCTTCTAACATGGGATAAAATTCTACTTGTAAGAAAATTTAAATTGTGCTTATCTCTGTTACATATTACACGGGATAATTTTTCTTGTAGGTAGTGGGCAATGATGATGAACAGCCTTCCATGTGCAAATTCACAGTCGAAAGAGAGAGTGTGTTATGAGAACCAAGGTAAAGAATGTGGGATTTAGTGGTTCTCTTAACACTATTGGACTTGTGCTATTTGTGACATTTACGTTGTTTATTATTCTTACTTATGCTGCTTAAGTGTCACCCACTTATTGGTAGCTAAGTAGCCACTTGGATTGTGCTAGTTTGAATCGCTTGTGACCGTTGGATGAGATTGATGGTTGAGATTGAGTCTTGCAAGATATTTGTCTTTTGGTCTCTTTGAGAGACTTAAGACCGAATTCATTCTTGGTTTTCTTTCTCTTATTCTTCTCTGGTCTCTCTCTTTGTGAAGTATGTCTTCTCCTTCCCTTGGGTGATTTCTGATTAATTCTTCTAATGATTAAGAGGGTTAATCTTGGGTATATCCAGGCATGGAATAGTGGCTGGTTTCGGTGTAGTTTTTTTCTCTAAATCCTCATCTAGAATCCCTGTGGTTTGGGAGATCGTTCTCGATCGATGACCTGAAATTGAACATGCGTGTTCTCTATTGAACTCTCTCTTTGTGGGTGGCGATTGCAAACGGGGAAGGGTTGTTCCTGTGCCTATAACTTTCGGCCATAGAAGGGAACCAGAATTCGATTTCAGTAATTTTAAATTTCTATGTTTTCTTTATGCTTTGTGCTGCTTAGTTTGTATTGCGAGTTGTGCTTTGAACTCTAAAGTTTCCTAACAAGTTTAATTGTTGACACATACACTGCTGTATTAAAATTACATATTACCTACATGTTCTCGAAGAAGGCCTCGTGTTATGAGAGAAGCAAGTGGGGGAAAGAAGAAGCAGAACTAGCAAAACCAGAAAAGAAGAGAGGAAGAAGGAGGCAACATAATTACTTGACTCTAGAATTCAAAACGGTGTCGTTGCAACTTGAGAGAAACGATGTCATTTTGAATTAATAAATTGTAATAGTTAGAAATAGTTTTTTGAATTTAAAATTTGTCAAAACACGACTTCAACTGGAGTATATCTACCTCCCTGTGTAAAGGAAGAAAGTAGTGCGTGATTTTCGTGCCAAATTGGTTGTTAATTGAAGTGATTCAATTTAATCCTCTCCTTCTCGTTCTTATTTTACATCATTTAATCCCTCCCCATTCTCTTTTACTTTGAATTTAGTATCATATATTCCTTATTTGAGCTGGAGTAAAATCCAATGGTTATTTGTACAAAGCTGTGTTTGCGAGTTGGAGTTCCAACCGTGACAAATTGGTATCAGAGCAGGCGTATATTACTAGGTAATTGTTAGAAATGGATACAAGGTTTGAAGCAATTGATGAACATAAATTAGATCTCGAAGTGGCGGCTTTGGGTACAGATTTTAAGGTTGTTACTTGCAGACTGGAAAATAAACTTGAATCTATGGACCAAACTTTTCAAGTATTGGGTAGGAGGCATGAGAAAATAAAAGATGCTGTGCTGGATTTGAACAAAAAATACGAGAAAGTTGTTGCATTTATGGGCCTAAATTTCTGCTGACCTAAAAACCAATCAGAAGTACAAAGGGACAGAGCAATCTATGGGTGATTTGAAGTTTGGGTGTGTAACTCGTACACCATGTGGTAGTAGTAATGAGGTTAGTATCATCACTACAGGTGAGTGGAAAGGGAATACTAGGTTGTCCCAGATCGATTTTCCACATTTTGAGGAAGAGAATCCTAGAGAATGGCTAAGAAAAGCCAGGAAGTATTTCCACTTGCACCAGGTACCTGATGAACTAAGAGTGGGAGTAGCAAAAATATATTTGAAGGGAAAGACTGATAGCTGGTTCGACGGATTCATTGCAAGCTACCCTGGGGTTGACTAGAACCTATCATCTGAAGAACTCCTTAGGAAATTTGCAGGAATTGCTGGGGAAGAAGTAGTGGAGATCTTCAGCAAGATCAAACAACTTGGTTCCATAGATGAATACTAGGAGAAATTCGAAGAGCTCAAATCACATGTGATGTTAGCTCTACCACATGTTTCTGAATCTTATTATATTGCTGTGTTTACTAGTGGATTAAGAGGGGAGATTAAGTCTATGGTAAAGATGATGAAACCAAACACCCTGCCTAAAGCATTTGAAGTAGCTAGCCTGCAGGAATCAACCATCCAGGCCATTAACAAATACCAAAAACCAAAGAGTTTCACACCTAACAAGTGGAACCCTGACCCTCCCTAAAACCACCTAAAGAAATCAAACCCAAAGATCCATGGCCAGGAACTAATAAACCACCAAATAGTTATAAAACTATCACACCTACTGATTTTCAAACGAAGAAGAACCTGGGCCGTGTTACAAATGTGATAAGAAGTATACTGTAGGACATTTATGTAAGAATACAGCATTGAATTTCATATTGGTTGATGAAGAGGAGGAGGGTGAATTAAAAGAGGAAAGGAAATGTGAATAAGATGAAGATGAAGTTATGGAGGTATCTACCAATGCTTTGGCTGGGAATCCAAGGCATAAAACTATCAGAATTCCTAGAACTTTAAAAGGGAGGAGGATATCTATTTTAGTTGATAGTGGAAGCACACATAGCTTTATAGATGAAGGACTGGCAAGAGAGCTGAACTTGGTCATTAATGGAACTAAAACATTGACAGTTGGGATGCCAAATGGTGAGAAATTAGAGAGTAAGGCCCTTTACTCGTCCCTGACTTAGAAGGTGCAAAACTGGGAATTCCAATACCATCTAAGAACGTTGAAACTCTGTGGCAGTGACATTGTACTGGGAGTAGATTGGATGAGTCAATTTGGTCTAATCACCCTTGATTTCATACATGATTATGTCCAATTCCAGAGCAACGGTAAAGTAACTAAATTGAAAAGTGAGGTTTCTAGAAATTCGATCAAGTTAATGGAGATAAGGGAGATAGGGAAAATATATGGCAAAAAAGGTTATGGATAGTGGGACAATTGTACCAAATGGAGGAGGAATAGACTAAAGATATACCTGGTCAGATTCTGCAAGTCATACATAAATTTCCCAGAGTATTTGAGGATCTAACAGGGCTACCTCTTCCCAGATCACACGATCGATACACCCCATTGAAGGAGGGAGCACAACCATTTAGAATGAGACCCTGTTTATGCCCTTTTATTCAGAAAACAGAAATAATGAGGCTAGTGGTGGAGATGCGGAGATACAAATTAAACCAACAGCTAAAGAAGAACCAATCTCAGGCCATGGCTAAGATGAAACTTTACGCAGACAAAAACAAGGCAGCGAGGTCTTTTGAAGAGGGGCTTGGGTTTTTCTCAAGCTACATCCTTCTACTCAACATTCAGTAGAGAATAGGCAAAACCAAAAACTCAGTGCTAGATACTTTGGTCCATATCAAATCCTTAAGAAGATTGGGACAGTTGCCTGCCAATTAGCACTACCTGAAGGTTCTAAGATTCACCAAATTTCTCATGTTTCACTATTGAAGAAAAAACTTGGAGGCAACGCAATATCAGTACTACAACGTCCAAAGGAAAAGAAATCGCTACAGGTAGGTCATTACCCTATAGCCATTTTACAATCCAGGTTAGTGAAGTGCAGACATTGAACAAATTACTATGGCTCATTCCATAGTCCAGCTCATCACTAGTACAACATGGGAGGATGTTGAATAGGTTAGAACTATTGGAAAAAATGGTTGGGTGGCTGACTTTGGAGCTAAATTTGAATGGGACTCGATTGTTCATTTTGGAATATGGAAGTTGATTTGTGTTCTCCTCCGTGAGTACATCGAAATCATGTATTTACTTGCCAAAAATGATGTTCGGGTGAATGAGAAATTAGTGCTCAAAGTATGCCACTTGCCAAAAATGATGCTCGGGTGTATGAGAAATTGGTGCTCAAAGTATGCATGTGAAAGGAGTTTATGTGAGTAAGAAAACTAAAATAAACTTGTCCCACATAGGAAAATGAGGAAAGCAAAAACTACTTTATATATGATTGCACTTTGAAATGGGGTAATCATGTGTAGCATATATGCTCTCTCCACGTGAGCGCGCAGGGGAAGGGGTGCAAATCACAGACCGAAATGAAATTCGGACCTTGAGCTCATATGCGAGCGTAACCTGTGAACACGAATGTCGGACCATATTGACCAAAAATTGGCCCTTCGGGTGGGCCTACGTTTTGGAATTTGTTTTGTTTTGTAGAACTGACTTTTGGGTTTTTGAAACTCCAAAATGTCTGAAACTTCCTTAGTTATTGTAAGTGAGTTATGGAGACTTTGGGAGTTAGAAGTCTACATAAGAGAGACTTTTTCCCCCAGTTCAAACACACGAAATTTCCTCCTGTTCTGCATGCTGTCGAAACTCCAGTTCTTCATTCTGCTTCTGTCTATCTTGCATACTGTTTTCCTTCCAAATCTTGTTTCAATTTTCTGGTGGTGATATTGTTCGAACACTAACTCAGTTCGTCGAAGTAAAAACTATTGTGTTCAGATTTTATTGGTTAACCGTTGTATCTTGGGAAGCAGACGCTCAAATTATACCTCAAGCACGAACGGTTAGAGGGCGAATCTATTTTAAGGAAATTGTGTTCGCACATGCCTCGGTTTGAGAATTTTTTCTTGTTGCAATTTCTATTTCATATTTTTTCATTTTACTGCAGTTAACGAATTATTTTCATTGTTGTTTTCGTAAGTTGTTTATCAAATCTGAACCAAGACAAGCCACCGATTCTTGGATATGTAAGGGAAGAGAAGCTGAAAAATTAATAGATATTTTCTGTGTGTATCTAAGCATGCAATTAGATTAATTTTCAAGCTAGGAAATCATTTAACATTTGTGTGGTGACTATAGCTTTCAGTTTTAATAAGACAAAAGTCACTGTGATGATCTTGATTACTTTTTCTGTTCATCTTCACAAATAAAGAAATTTGTATTTCTGCCTAGTAGTTTATCCACTTAAATATTACAACAAGAACTGAGTTTCTTGCATGGGAATCTTGGGGACAAGATCAAGGTGAGGGGGAGGGTTGTTATGTGAGAAGCAAGCGGGTTGCTTGACTTTGGAATTCAAAACGGTGTCATTGCAACTTGAGCAAAACTTGTAATAGTTAGAAATCATTTTTTCAATTTAAAATTTGTCCAAACACGACTTCAACCAGAGTATATCTACCTCTCTATGTAAATGAAGAAAATTGTCCGTGATTTCTCTGCCAAATTGGTTGTTAATTGAAGTTATTCAATTCAATCCTCTCCTTCTCGTTCTTATTTTACATCATTTAATCCCTCCCCATTCTCTTTTGCTTTGAATTTAGTATCATAAATTCCTTATTTCAGCTGGAGTAAATTCCAGTGTTGATTTGTACGAAGCTATGTTTGCGAGTTGGAGTTCCAACCATGACACCTCGTAGGTCCGATGTTGGGGTTGTTTGGTGGCTATCCAAGTAAGAATTATTGGGAAGTAAAAATCAAGTTTCTCACCAAATCTTTCCCCGATCTCAGAGACTGCCTCGAACGCCCAAATCTGCCCCCAAAAAATAAAAATAAAATAGTTAATGTCATATAGATTTATTGCGGCAAATTTTTTGAAATGAAGACCAAATGACTTCATCAAACATTGAAACCCAATTTTACCCAAGGGTAATCGAAAAGTATGTCAAGATTGTCCAGAATTGACAAAGTGTCAAGATCGATCCCAACATTCTTGTCTTGCACATAGAGAACTCCCTCAACTATGAGGGCCAACTTCAACTTGTATTGATCAACGCACATAGTTGATGGATTCAGAAAAGCTTTTTCAAGTTTAGTGCTGGAGACACGGTCACTAGACTTGAAGAATTTGTCATTCAATCTCGTTCTCTGTAGAGCTTTCTTGGAATCCTTGCCCGTCAGGATACGCTCATACTTCAACCTCATACTGATGGCATACTCAAACCGGGCTAAATGACCTTTAATGTTGAACCATAGCTCATTATTTTTAGCCTTCCATAACATTCGGAACAGAAGTTGTTGAATGAGTTGGGCTGAAAGTTGAATGTTAGGCAAATTGGCTAGGAACCCGAGACAAGATCTTTGGAAGTCAGATTTGTGACACGAATCCAAATTTTGTGGAACCATCTTAATGAACTTCAAATTGCCGAGCTGAGATACGTGCGCATATATACGTTCATCTTCAGATAAAACAAACTCGAAATCCATCTGCAAAATCATTAACATGGACAAATTCCCATGGTCAGAGGATGATATAACATGCATTGAATTTGTACCACACGTAGTAAAGCATCTGAAACAAGTGCAACAAATTTAACCATTGCCACTGCTATTCAAGCTTTAACAAATTTAAGCAAATGCAAACCCTCAAGTAAATGACTTGTTTAAGCAAATTTAAACTTTAAATGTAAACAAGTTTAAATATGGTTTAAATTTAACGATATTTAACATTCAACAAATTTAAACAAACGTAAATTATAACAATGATTTGTATCAATGTGGTTAACTTTATAGCTAAGTTCAGTTTGTCTACACTTTTAACAAATGTAAACTACTACATGATTTCCAAAATCAAGAAATGTAAAAAACAAATTTTACCTAAATACACACTATCCTAAAAATCAAAGAAATCCCTAAATCACACAAAAATACAGTAATAGTCGGTTCACATAAGCAACACTAATGAGAAATTTCTCTACCAATTTCATATTTCACCTTTAAAGAAAAATCCTATATATATTTGAAATTTGAAAACTAACTTTTGAAGAAAAATAGTGGNAAATACAGTAATAGTCGGTTCACATAAGCAACACTAATGAGAAATTTCTCTACCAATTTCATATTTCACCTTTAAAGAAAAATCCTATATATATTTGAAATTTGAAAACTAACTTTTGAAGAAAAATAGTGGACTGGTGGAGCATAGACTGGAGTGGCGAGCTACCCGACGGGGGAGGTTGGAAGTAGATATGGTCGGACCGGAGGGAGAGTGCGGTGGGAGAAACGGCTGAATCAATGTGAACAGTGAAGAAACAGAGACTGGAGCAGCAATTTTGATTTTGCAACACGAGGAGATAGGTTGTAGATGCTGTCAGCTGGACAGGAAGGGAGAGTCGGGCGAAGAGTGACGAATGGAGGTCGGAGCTTTGAAGATTTGTGTTTTCTTTTTCTTGCTTTTGCAAATGGGAAAGAGAAATACTAGAGATGGCAATCGGCTCGGCCCTCGTAGCTCGTGCTCGTTTGTAACTCGTTACTCGTGGGTCGAACTGGCTCACGAGCTTGCCTATTTTTTTTTTTTTTTTAATTATACCTAGACCTTAAAGAAAATAAAAATTTGAACGAGCCGCTCGTCAAAGATGAGCCGAGCAGGCTCGACTAGACGAGTCCGAGTGGCTCGTGGCTCATTTTTTACGGCCGCTCGACTCGGTTGCCTCCACTAAGAAATACTAAAGAGAAAAAATCGCTTTTTGATGTAAGGGTGTGGGATGTCAAATCTGAATTTACTTTAGGATATGTAAGGCATTTTAATTATTTAGAAGGGCAAAAATGCCCAAAAATGATAAAAATGGCAAAATTATTAAAAAGTGACATTTTTGTAGTTGAATTAATAAAAAAGTGACAATGGGTGCCATTTCATCCATAAGTTACTATGCGGGTAGCAATATTTACTATTATTATTATTGTCCATGGTTAAACTATTTTGCAATTACCATTGTTTAATTTGGTCCATGTTGTTAGATTTTAAAGTTTTTGGCAATCTTTTGACATAACTATTGTTGTAAAAGAGTTTTTAAAAGTCAAAGTATCAAGTAGTAAGTTAGAAGTCTTAGGGTTCAAGTATGTAACAAAGGAATAAAAGTCACCGCATTTTCACTAGCCTATCGCCCAACAGATACTCGAGTGGTGATAACAGAAGCTGTGTCGCCCACCTGTCGCCTGGACTTCGCTCGAGCGACACATCGTTGCTCGTCAATGTATCCCGGGAAAACCTAATTAGCATTTTTCAAGGTTTTTATCTAGCCCATGCTACCCAAAATCTCTTCACTATATATATGGACGCCACTGTTCGAAAAATACTGGTTGAACATTGAGAGAAATGAGTGCTTACATATGCCATATTACTCCATATCATTCCTAGAGTTCAACCTTCATTTTGATTTGATCATAGCTTTGAAAAAACATCATCCTCACATAAACCAAACACCAAAACACTTATTTCCACAATATCTATCAGTGTTATGAAGATTAAGGAAGGTGACCAGAGTTTCTAGTTGTTGGAGAACGAGAAGTTTTCATTAATTCATAGGAGATAGACAAATTCAGAAGGCCTAGAGTTGGTGAAGAAGCACATAATTCAGGAGGTTTTTGGTGGTTACAGTCATGAGGTCAGAAAGTACTAGAGTTAGTTGTGTCTGACAGTACTGTAAGTTGATTCGTTTATAGTGGATTGTTACTGGCTTGGGCCTGAAATTTTTACCTAGCTACGGGTTTTTTTCGTCATCATATTTTGTGTTATTTACTACTTTCTATATAATTGAGGTATTCAAACCATAGGAAAAAATAGGAAAATTGAATTGATTGACAAACCATCTAGAAATAATTAAAAGTGACTTGTTGCTTATTAATTGTTAATTTTAATTCCACATTAGGGTTGAATTAGTAATAGTGATATTAGAGCCTCATTTCGATTTCTGACCCATATTTAATCAGGATGGGCCAGTCTCTTTTCGTGCATCCATTTTTTGACGAAATCAATTATGCATATTAGAAGGTTAGGATGAGAGTAATCCTTAAGTCATTAGATGAGCGGATTGGGTTAGTGTACAAAATGGTTGGACTGCCCCTTCATCTACTGTTTTAGGTGTAGTTATCCCCATTGTCATTCTCTTTGGACTAAGGATGAACTAGTTGAGTGCAACTAGAATAGTAAATGGCTTCATGCTCTGTTTATGACTGTGTTTGCTGACGAGTTTAGGAGAGTGTCAATGTATGAAACAACGGAAGAAGTTTGGATATTTTAGAGACCACATACGAGGGAACCAAAACCATTAAGAACTCAAAGCTGCAGATGTTAACCACTAGGTTTGAAGAAATTAGAATGAAGGATGATTAATCTTTCGATGAATTCTATACGAAGTTGAATGATATAGTGAACTCTAGTTTCAATCTAGGTGAAAAATCCCTATGTCTAAAATTGTTCGAAAAGTCCTTAGATCCTTGATTACTACGATTGAAGAGAGCAAAGACTTAGGTACAGTTAAGATAGAGTGACTTGTAGGATCCTTTCAAACATATGAACTCACCATATCTCAATCAAAGAATGTAAATCTATAGCCTTGAACTCCATTAAAGAAGATGAGTGTTAGTCTACTGACACCGAGACCCTTAGGGATGATGAGATAGCTTATTTTGTAAAGAAATTCCAAAAAGTTCTCAGGAGAAAACCTCAAGAGAGGAAAAATGATGCCCCTAGTAATATTTGAAAGACAAGCGTGATATGACTAATGCTAGAAGATATAATAAGAAATCTCAGTCAGTTAGATGTCATGAGTGTCAAGGTTTTGATCACTGTATGAATAAATGTCCTAGCTATAAGAAGAAATTAAATAAAGGTAAGGGTAAGGCAATGGTGGTATCTTTGACTGATGATGAATCTAATTCAAGTGTTCAGAGTGATACTTATAGCAGTGAGGATGAAATGAAGTTTATGGCCTTCACTGTTAGGATTAAAAGTGAATTTGATAAGGAACGTAAAAAGGTTGAGAGAGTAGCTAGTGGTGAGCAAACTGAGGAAGATGCTAAAGATGATGATGAGATTCATGAGGCTTTTCAAAGTTTATTTGATGAAAGTCTTAAGATAAAGAAGGTTAATAAAGTCGTATTGAAAAAGGTTAATATACTTGAGAGAGAGAGAGAGAGAGAGAGAAACTCATAGCCGACCTTTAGGATTCTACCAAAAATCTGAATGAGCTGACCATTGAGAATGAGAAATTAGAAATCGAGGTTAAGAACTTTCTGAACTAACTTGAAGATTCGAAGTCTCAACTTCTTGATTTCTCTAGTGGATCTAAAAAACTGGACAATCTTTTGAGAGTGAACAAGCCCTTTGGGAATAGGAGAGGTCTAAGATATAATCAGACCAATCATAATATGGCTAGTACTTTCAAAATCATTTTTATCCCTAGGAATAGATATCAGCGTATGACTTACCAATCTAGGAATAGATATCAGTGACCACATAACTTTAGACCTAGGCTTATCCATACCCATTTCGATTGTGGTTAGTTAGGACATATAAGGCCTTGGAGTCATAAATTCCTGAATATAAATAGAAATCAGAATTTCAATAGTTAGAAATCAGGATTGTGATAGACGAATTGACTTCCTTACTAATCATGTAGGTTATTTGACCAAGTTTATGATTGAGTTGACTAGGGATAAGTCTTCCACTAGTCAATTTGGATGAAAAATAGTGATCTGAAAAAATTAAAAATTGATCACGGTGCTCTAAAAGGTAAGAGCGTTTATATATCTAATTGATTATGCACTTTTGATGCATACTTATACTTTTTAATTGATTCATTATTGCATGCATCTCTCTCTCTCTCTCTCTCTGGTTTTTTTTTAGGTAGTTTGATTTTTGAAATTAAAAAAAAAAAAATTGAGAAAAACATAGAGGGAAAATTCTTTATTACAGCATGATATATGATTCACTCGAACATACGTTTTGTGACAAAGTATGAGTAATTGATGTGCTGTAGTATATTTTTCATTACTTTGTTTAAGTTGATATGGAGTACTTAGTATATGTTTCTCATATACTATCTGTATTGTACACACTATGATCTTATGAGTAAGTCTTGACCGCATGTGTGAGATTTTAGATGGCCGTCATTTGTTGGTAATGTGACCTTGAATGTAGATTGACCTTAATTTAGTAGACCTAACCTCGAGTATATCTCCTCAAATGAAATAAAAAGGTTTCATCTTATACTCTTTTTCAAAACCTATTTGACTCGAGTAAATACGTTTGAGGGGTTTCTCATAACCTGATGCCCTATGGTCAATTGATTTGGAGTCAATTGGCCCAAAACTTATTACATAGGTCATCTTAGTCGCTTAATGGTGAAGAGTCTGCACATAAGATATGAAAAATTGATGAAAAAATTGACGAGTTTAAAAAGAAAAATATAAATTCTGAAAAAATGTATATATGCTCAAAGTCAGGGGGAGAAAAGAATAAGTTTTCACGAAAAATGAGTTTCATTTAAAGGTCATAATATGCATTATTGATTTGGCTTTCATTAGTAAATGAATAAACTTATTTAATAGTATTGTTTAGCATGTCATTTCTCACAAATTTAAGGTTTTGAGTCTTGTTCACGAGTAAATATTGATACTTAACACACGTGAGTCACTTATATAATTTACTCAATGTAGACTTGAACTGAGTATGTGAGATAGTTTACCGATAATTGATTATGCCTGTGCATGCTATCAACTATATCTATGAGTTATTATATATTGTTATTATGTTCGTCATTTGTGACTAAAAGAGGGAGAGATAAATGAAGATGAATGAGGTATGAATGAGATGTGGTATGGATGAGACGTGTTTAAATTTTGAAGGGTGTGTAGTAAGAGAGAGATGATTTTTTGAATGCTTAGCTTGATTAAGTTGTGATATTTAGTGATATAAATGTTTGGTTTTGGTGTGTTGTCTTAAATTGATATTACATCTTAATTTAGATGGCATGTGGTTGAATTTATGAATTATCTTAAATGCTTTATTTTTGTTATTGTTTCACTTGCTTTTACACTTGGTATTTGAGTTGTTATTTTCAGGAAACGGGTTGGACAAAGGAAAGATAAGCTTCAGCCGAGTAAGTTGATTTTGAATAGATTAGATTTATCCGATTAGTAATACGTGTTTTATCACAGAATGCCAAATGGAGAATTTGTTAAGTTTTAAAGTTGTTGGCAATTTTTTGACAAAACTATTGCTGTAAAAGAGTTTTTAAAAGTCAAAGTGTCAAGTGGTAAGTTAAAAGTCCTAGGGTTAGAGTATGGAACAAATGAATAAAAATCGCTGCATTTTCACTAGCATATCGCCCAGTTGATGCTCGTGCGGTAAAAATAGAAGCTGTGACGCTTACCTATCTCTAGAATTTCGCTCAAGCGATACATCGTCGCTCGCCTGTCTCTGAATTCTCGCTCGAGTAACAGTGTATCCCCAAAAAAACAAATTCGCATTTTTCAAGGTTTTATCCGGTCCATGCTACCCAAAACTATATATATGGATGCCATCATTCAAAAAATACTGGTTGAACACTGAGAGAAACAAGTGCTTACATCCGCCATATTACTCCATTTCATTCCTAGCGTTCAACCTTCATTTTGATTTGATCATTGCTTTGAAAAAATATCATCCTCACATAAACCAAATATCAAAACACATACTTCTATAATATTTGTCAGTGTGCTAAAGATCAAGGAAAGTGACCAAAGTTTCTAGTTGTTGAAGAACAATGAGTTCTCATTAATCTACATGAGATTGATAAATTCAGAATGTCGGGAGTTGGTATAGGAGAACATAATTCAGGAGGGCTTTGGTGATTATAGTCAGGAGGTCAGAAATTACTATAGTTAATCGAGTCGACAGTACTGTAAGTTAATTCATTTATAGTGGGTTGTTACTGGTTTGAGTTCGGAGTTTTTACCCAGTTACTGGTTTTCTCCGTCATCATATTTCGTGTTATTTACCGCTTTCTATATAACTGAGGCATTCAAACAATAGGAAAATCGAATTGATTGACTAACCATGTAGAAATAATTAAAAGTGACTTGTTTCTTATTAATTGTTAATTTTAATTCCGCATTAGAGTCGAACTAGTAACTTTCATATGTGTTACATGTATTAACCAGAAAGTCGAAATTCTGCAATTCACAGATATTTGATTCTTGTACTGTAAATACTTAATAAACAGTTACTTAAACGATGATGTAAGAATGTATGTTTATGTCTTATTGCTCATGATAAGAAAAATTTAACAAGTCATAAATGCATGAATTCAAAAAATAAAATAAAATTTAAATTTAAGAATAATAATAAGGAAGAAAAAAATGTATTTGCTTCATAAATTGCAAGTAAATCAAAATGAATTCCAAATAGATCTTTCAGAAAATATAAGATGATTCTATTGCCATATTTGAAACAGAAAAACTGAATTGTTCTTTTGAGAACTGAAGAAATTAAAGCCCACTATAAGAAACATGATGATATAAAGAACATAAGAGTTGTAAAATTTCCTTCTTTTTTTTAGAAACAAAGGAATTGAGATATGATAAGTGCATATTATGGACTTATTTAAGATTTTTTTTACTTATATGATTAATTGAACGGGTATCTACTTAATATAGGTGTAAATATGTTAGTTGTAGGTATATCCTCAATATAAAGGCATTAAATGTAATTGGCATGAAAAAAGGTATTTTTGAGTATAATTGAAATTTATTCGAAGCATTTAAAGATCAACCAGATTGCAATTGATTAATTGGGAGTGTTATGTTGAATATTGGAAATGACTTTTATAAATATGCTTGTCCAAAACAAAACCGATATACATTGTACAAAGCGGTTGAAAGTGTTGTGTTATATTTACTGGATTAAATTTTGATTTTATTATATGATAGGGAAGAACTTTGATACAGATATAGTAAATTATAGAATATTGTTATAATTGTCAACAATGGAACGGGTCAATGCACGTCAGATTGAACAAGTGAAAACTATACTTGCATCATTTAACATCGAGGTATTGAGCAAAATTGTTGGGGATTTAGCTCACAAAATGATCTAGTAAAAATGAAACAAGCACAAGAAAAATATTTACTTCTACAAAACTATTCATTTGCTTTCTTTTGAATTACGAAATGGCATGCACACTTCTTCTGATTTACAACTTGATCTTCTCCTTCGATAACAAGCGCATGAATTTGTCAAAATAAGTAAACAAAAATGTGAGTTGTCAAGTAGATAAGAATAATATCTAATTTCATCTATAGTAAAGCAATAAATATATTTTTGTGTTTTATATATACGCTATTTAATCCATAAAATTATAAAGTAAAATATGTACCTCAAATATGTAATATCATCACAATAACCAATTACCAAAATCATCCTCGTGGTCATACAACACCTTGATTGAATATTTAGACAATCCTCATTTCTTTTTCAAATAGTTGTTCTCTGAGTGCGTTTATTGCATCATAGTCTACTTGTGTCGCTGACCGCCCATGTATCGTACCTTCCCTGTTAGACACATCAAAGAAATTATGTCTTCTGTTGTTGTTGAATTTAAACAAAATGTCCATTTCAACTATACTTCTTAATGCTCTTATGCAAATTATGATTCTTCATTTATGAAAATCGAACCCTAATTCTGCATAATCGAAAATTGCAAGATCTTAGAACAAGATGATTTTCACAATTTTAGAATTTGGGCGAAAACATACATTGATCCATGATGACTTTCTTGAATAGAAATCAATTGTATATGAGAAATCTCGAGGCAACTAGGTTTCTCTCTCTTGATCCCTTTAGGCTTTCCTTTCATACGTTCTTAATAGAGAGAAAACTGTATACTTATAGGGCAGAGAGAGGACCACGTCTAAATAGAATCTCCATCAAATCACGTTCCATGAACGTGAAAAGCTATTTAAAAATATCTTCTCAACTGACCAATAGGGATTTAACACTTAATATTATTAAACCATAATTATCTTTTAGTTATTTAAAGATACAAGTTACGCCTCTTCTAATGAAAGTTAAGAGAATGCCACTAGGCATCACTATCCTACCGGTTGAATCGAAACTAATCCCACATCAGGTAGCCAAAGTGATGCACTACTTTCCCCGAAGTGCCAAAGAGGCCGACCCTCAATGGTCGATGAGAGTGGCATCCAGCAAAGCAAGTCAACAAGGCCTACACTTCACATCATCCCCCTTTCTAGTCGAGGTGAGGCTATATGAGGTAGCCGAAGTAATGTACCACCTCCTGAAGTGTTATGTTGAAGTGCTATGCCAAAGTGCCATATACAGGCTGACCTTCATGGCCTAAGCAGGGTGCTATACACGCTGTAGGAGGGGCCCTCCTCATTCAACTAAAGACACATTCCACTTCACATCTTCCTTCAAGAGATCTTTTACATCCAAGATCCTATGGAAATCATTGAAGTTACCTCCTGCAGTACCACATATATCAAGTCATGTCAGGCTACTACATAGGTATGTAGACCTAGGCCATGCTTTAAATGCCACAAGTTCTATGATGTAACCCCTATGACGAGACGCTTCGAATGTTAGGATAAAGCCACGTACTTCTTCATCCAATGGCCACCACTTCAGCCAAGCCACTATAAAATCTTACTACTCACACCAACTTAAGGGTAATGCAATTTTCACTCCCAAATGGTAAGAATTGCTCTCTGTAATCATATATCTATTCCCGAGGTCTATATACTTTTGTGATTTGCTCTTTAAAACTCCTTCCACACAATATATTTCTTCAAGTCGACTGACTTGACGGTCGAAGTGCTTGAGGCCACCTCCTCCTAACAATAGAAAAGGCTACGAGTAACTAACGGTTCGTCCAAGTGTGTAGAAAATAAGTTTACGTGGATGCAAATGGGTTCGAGATCTGTTGGCAATGTCAAAGGTACATTTTTCGAGGTTAACATATTGGCATCATCTGTGGAAAATCACACTATAACCACAAATTTCCCGTGAACAAAGCTTACCGAAAAGTGCTTCAACTTTGGAAACAGTTTTTGCTCTTGAAGAAAGAACAAATAGAAGTTATGGAAAAAAAAGAAGTGTTTCTAAATATTCTAAACTAATTTGGGTGTTTATATTCCTCGAAAATAGAGTATTTTGAGGCAAAATTCAGCCCAACAGACCCTCTCTTTGAAAAAAATGAGTTTACCTTCATGAGTACAAGCAATAAAGGTGCAATTCCAAAATGGACAAAAGGGGTCTCTGAAGAAGAGGTCCTCAGAACCAATATCATACACAACCGAACTCACCATCATCGAAGTAGATGGGTTGCTGCAATCCTTATGAGAGAGGTGATGAAAACGGCTGCCAATATGAGGAGTATACAAAGCAAAATGCACTCGTACAACAGCTTTTCCAAATATACGGTTAAGCAAGTCATCAAATGCCCCAAAATATGCCTCAACCGGGCCTTCTCCACCAACAAGAAGAGGGTTAGATACAAAGTAAAATAGGCACATGAAAGGTTCTAGCCTTATTGAAATAGAGGCAAGAGTAGATGTATATACAAATTACGCATTCAGTCAACCTTTGAAAGATCTACTCAATGGAGAATACGTCCTTATGATCTATGAACGAGAGTGAAGACCTTAAATATTCACCAGCATCTCGATAGGATAGGCACTGAGGCACCTAGAAATAGGCCCCAACACCCATCACATATATTAAGACACCTTAAAACGAGAGAGGTCTCTCAAGAAAAGGCCATAAAATAGAAAAATCGCTCAGAAAGAGAGGCCTCTAAAAAAGAGGTCCTTAGAACCAATATCATACACAACCGAACTCACCAGCATCATCATTGAGGTAGATGGGTTGCTGCAATCCTTATGAGAGAGGCGATGAAAACGGCTGCCAATATGAGGAGTATACAAAGCAAAATGCACTCGTACAACAACTTTTCCAAATATACGATTAAGCAAGTCATCAAATGCCCCAAAATGTACCTCAATCGGGCCTTTTCCACCAACAAGAAGAGGGTTAGGTACAAAGTAAAATAGGCACATAAGAGGTTCTAGCCCTATTGAAATAGAGGCAAGAGTAGATGTATATACAAACTACACATTCAGCCAACATTCGAAAGATCTACTTAATGGAGAATACGTCCTTATGATCTATGAATGAGAGTGAAGTCCTCAAATATTCACCAGCGTCTCGATAGGATAGGCACTGAGGCACCTAGAAATAGGCCCCATCATTCATCACATATATTAAGACACCTTAAAACGAGAGAGGTCTCTCAAGAAAAGGCCATAAAATAGAAAAATCGCCCAGAAAGAGAGGCCTATGAAAAAGAGGCCATCAAAGGAAGAATCCCTGAAATAGAATCCCTGAAAAAGGAAGAATTACGTAAAAAAAGCCATGAAAGAAATACCCTATGAAGAGTGAGTCACATTTGATGAATTAAGAGATTCATCCCATGAAGCATAAGACTCCATCTTTCAAATTATAATTTTTTCAAGTGTAGATGCCTAATCTCACCTATGCATGATGCCTCCACCACCCTTGAAAAATAGGAGGCCTCTGAAGATAAGGCTATGAATGAGGACCTTTGAAGAAAGTGTCATATTTAATGAATTAAGAGGCCTCGTCTCTGAATTAGTTGACTTCGCCTCTATGCAATTTTTTCATCTACTTTCAGAGGTTTCATCCTTGAAGCATGACTCCAACAGTACAATTATGATTTTTTCAAGTGCAGATGCATCATTTTGGCCTATTCATTAGCGCTTCAACCATACAATGCCTCTTCCTAGCTTATGCATCATCGTCTTCCCATGTGATAAATAAAATATCCGAAATTGAAGGAAAACAAAAGAAGAGAAAAGGACTAGAGCATACAAAAATATACACTTGGGGACTAAAGTGTATGAGAGATGAAAGTTAAGGACTTTGGATGCAATTTATCGAGTGTATGACTGAAATAAAAGTTAAAATATGGGGTCCAAAATGTAAAAGATGAAAAGTCAAGAGATATGGACATGAAATTATTCAGGGATTTGAAGGTAATTTTCAACTTCACCTATGCATCAACACATCTGCCATAAAGTTTCCCTAAAAATTGGGAGAGGCCTTTGAAAAATAGGCCATGAATAGAAGTGGCCTTTGAAGAAGAGGAGACCCCTAAAAG
This sequence comes from Fraxinus quadrangulata, assembly GCA_903798255.1. NCBI lineage: Eukaryota > Viridiplantae > Streptophyta > Magnoliopsida > Lamiales > Oleaceae > Fraxinus > Fraxinus quadrangulata. The sequence continues at coordinate 49,770 of CAIGRB010168995.1, forward strand.
GGATAGGCCTCTGAAGACGAAAAGACCTGGAAAATGGGGAAGCTTTTAAAGAAGAAGCCATGGAAGACCTCCCAAAAAAGGGAAGCCCCTAAAGAAGAGGCAATGAAAGACCTTCGAAAATGCAAAGGTCTTTGAAGAAGAGGTCATGAATGGAAGACCTCTAAGAAAGGGAAGGCTTCTGAAGAAGAGGATATGAATAGAAGAACCCCTGACAAGAGACAGGTCTTTAAAGAAGGGGTTATACTTGATGAATTGGGAGATCTTACTTCGCCTTTCCACAAATATTTCATATGCTTTTAGAGGCCCCAACCCTAAAACATGAGACTCCAACCTTGCAACTATGATTTTTCCAAGTGTACGACCCTCATCCTTCCCTAAGAAATTGCACTTCGACCATGCAAAGGTCTCATTGTTGCCTATGCACTTCAGCCATGCTAGGGCTTCTTCCTTGCTTAGGAACCTTAACCATGCAAATGCCTCATCTTTGCTTATGCTAAGGCATCAACCTTGCCTATACATTAGTGCTTTAGCGATGCAAGGCCTCATTAGCCACCCTCTCCCATGGATGAACCACTACCATGAAGAAGCCCTTAGCATGGATGTGCCAATCCCATGCAAGGATGCCCACTTCGAAATGAGAGGTGTGAAGCATCCCATATAGGTCCACTTCATAAACTTTTGAAACTAAAGCTTCCCATGGATGAATCATCTACCATGGGAAAAGCTCTTGAAATAAATTCAAGGCTTCATATAATGATGTCTACTTCGAATGGAGAGGTGTGAAGCGACCCACAAGGTCCATCTCGTCAACCTTCAAAGTTGAAACTTCCCATGGATGAATCATTCACCAAGGGATAAGCCCTTGAAATGAAGCCAAAGCTTCATACAAGGATGCTCATTGCGGAAGAAGAGATGTGAAACACCTATAGAGGTCCACCTCATCAACTTTCGAAGTTGAAGCCTCCCATGAATAAACCATCCACAATGGGAGAAGCCATTGAAATGAAACCAAAGCTTCATACAACGATGTACACTTTGAAAGAAAATGTGTAAAGTGCTCCTTAAGGGTCCACCTCATCAACCTTCGAAGTTGAAGCCTCCTATGGATGAATCATCCACCATGGGAGAAGCCCTTGAAATGAAGCAAAAGCTTCATACAACTATGCCCACGAAAGGAGAGGTGTGAAGCACCCCATAGGGGTCCACTTCATTGACCTTTGAAGTTGAAGCCTTCCATGGATGAATCATTCACCATGAAAGGAGCCATTGAAATGAAGCCAAAGCTTCGTATAAAGATGTCCAATTCAAAATGAGAGATTTGAATAATCCTAAAAAGCTTACAGAGAAGAAGCCTTTTATGGATGAACTATCCATCATAGAGGAGCCCTTGGCATGAATGTACCAACCTCATGCAAGGATATATCAACTTGAAGCATCACTTTACCTTCAATGTCAAAGCATCATCCCTTGGCATGTATGTACTAACCTCATGCAAGGATGCATCACTTCAACTTCAACATTGAAGCATCGTCTCTGCATCAAATTGAAACATAACTTTAACTTCAACTACAAATTAAGGCTTCTACAAAAATTCAAGTCTGCCACAATAGGTAGAAACGCTCTTCAAAATGAATTCGACAACTCACCTCGGAAGTCCACACATTATATAATTATTCATACCTATACTTGGGGGGACTATTGTTCCGCCTCTTCTTATGAAGCTCTAGAGAACTTCACATGGCATCACCATCCAACTTAGCCAAATCGAAGCCCCATATAAGGTAGCCGGTGTGATGCACCACTTTCGCCAAAGTGCCATGAATTGGTCGACCTCAATGGCTGAGGCGAGTGGCATCTAGTTAAGCATGTTAACAAGGCCTACACTCCACATCTTCTTCCTACTTGAGATGAGGCCATATGAAGTAGCCGAGCTAATGTACCATCCCAGCCGAAGTGCCATATAGAGGTCAAAGTGCCATGTCGAAGTGCTATGCCGAAGTGCCATATAGAGGCTACTTTTACATCCTAAGAGGTGTGCTATACGTGTTGTAGGAAGAAGTCTTATCATTCAATGAAAGAAACCTCTCATTTCAGATCACCTTTCAAGGGATCTTTTACATCCAAGATGCAATTAGAGTGATTGATGTGACCTCTTGCAGCACCACATATGTCAAGTCATGTCAGCCTACTACATAGGTATCAGACATAGGCCATATAGTGACTACCTTTTCAAAATGCATTAAATGCTACATGTCCTATGATGTACGATGTGACGCTCTGAACGTTAGGATGGAGCCACACATTTTTTCATCCAACGACCACCACTATAGCCAGGCTACTATAAAAGCTCACCACTCACACAAACTCAAGGTAATGCAATTTTCATTCTCAAATGTAAGAATTGCTCTCTATAATCATATATTTATTCCTGATGTCTATACAATTTTGTGGGTTGCTCCTTAAAATTCGTCCCAAACTCAATATATTTCTTTTCGTCGATTGACTTGATCGTCGGAGTGCTCACGGTCGTCTCCCTCTACCACTAGGAAAGGTCATGAATTACTAATGATTTGTCCAAATGTGTAGGAAAGGAGTTCACGTTGATGAAAGCGGGCTTGGGATCTATTGGCCTTGTTGGAAGTACATTTTTTGAGGTTAATGATAACCATCTTACTTAAAAGAATACACATAGACCACTAATTAAGTAAAAGCATCTAACATTCTCCTACTTGGTCCATTTGTCGTAAATTAATGTCATGGTTTAATAATAAGACATAATATGCATAGTATAAGCTAAATTCATCATTATATTGATCAAACCATAAATCATCATTAACCAGAAAACTAACAAAAATCATGGCCATTATATGTAATTTTTTCAACATAGTCCCATCCATGTATCACGATATTAGTTTTAAATTTAATGTGATTTGTAATGAGATTTATCATAATGTTCCAACAATAATGTCTTTGTTAAATACAATTTTAATTTATGGATAATTCATTCATGTATATGCTAATAAAGCAAAAGGAATATGAATATCAGAAACAAGACATAAAAGAGTTAGAGTGTCAAATACATAATCATCGTAAGAAGAATAACATAATATCATTATTGAAAAACACTAATATCCATTCTTTCAATATGTTCATTAAGCCTTGTTTAGCCCCCATTAAAATTTTAATACATTTTTCTCTATTTTCTTTTCAATCACACATTCTCTAATCATATTATACATAAATAAAAAAAAAATCATTCTTTTTTTAACCACACATTCTCCTAAAAATTACTATTTCAAAATATATTATTTCCAAAAATCTCATTATAATGAGGGCCAGACAAGGGCTAAATGTCTTTGGTAGCAATCATTTAGTCAATGGATCTGCAACAATTGGATTGGTACTAATATGCTTAATTGACACTCTTTCTTTCCGAACTCCTTCTTTAACAGCAAAGTATTTCAATTCCATGTGTTTAGCATTTTTTGAATACTTGTTGTTTTCAAAGAAGAAAAATGTTGCGGAGTTATCACAATAAATTCTCAAAGGCCTAACAATATAATTGATAATTCAAAGTCCTGGATAAAGTTCAACACCTTAATCCCTAAACTGTAGCCTCAATGTATGTCACAAATTCAGTCTCCATGGTGAATGCAACAATGACGATCTATCTCGCACTTTTCCATGAGATTGTTACTCCAACTACTAGGAACAAGTAACAAAATATGAATTTCCTTGTATTAACACATTCGGCAAAATTCGAATCTGAATGTCCAATCACCGTAAGATGATATGATCTCCTATAAGTGAGCATGTAGTTTTTCGTTCCTTGCAGATACCTCAATACAATTGTACAAAAAATATGAATAAATGTACAATGTAAATGAAAGATCTTATGTAATAATATGAATTTTATGCTATAATAGTAAGTTATTGCAATATTATTGTTAGAAATGTATGTGTGTATTGCATATTATATTTTTTGGGAAAATCTATTAAAAATATATTAGAAAGGAAACAAAGTGCATGGGTGAAAATGAAAGATAATCAAACTTTAAAATGTCACAATGATATGTAATTTTATTTTCTATTTGTCATATTAATATCCATCCAGTTAATAAAAACCGTAAAACTATAAACGAGAAAAATACACAATGTTGCATATGCAAATACTTACATGAAGTTTAGAAGAAATTTTGAAGGTTAGAAACAAGGAAGTTTCATTTTCTTTTTTTATTATTTCAATTACTTTAATACCGCAACAAAATTGATAAACTACCAGCCCAGGAGGATGACTTTATAAAGGGCTAAGAGGAATTTACATTACCATGTTGGTATCGTCGAGCATAAAAGATTTTGAAACCAATCCATGAAGTAAGAAGTAAGCATGGGCTAGTATAGCCTGAAATGACCACAACTACTCCGCTCTGCTAAAATTACACTATCATCATATGAATGCTCAAAAGAGGGTTGGATCATTAGTCAATTTCAATTCAATTAGGACAATATCCCTTCAGGAACGCACCTTTGAAGTGAAATTCCTAGAGGTTTTTGGCTGATCCATTATATCCTTTATAATGATATTTTTAGCTAGCATCTGGCTATCAACATGCGAGTTTTACGGACCTACTGGACTAGAAGCTTCTCAATCTCAAGTATTTACTCTTCTAGTTAGAAATCAATGTCTTAGGACTAATGTAGGATTTGCTAAAGGACATACTAGTTTAGGTAAATATATAATGCGTTCCCAATCGGAGAAGAAGAAATTTTGAAGGTTAGAAACGTGTCTTTAAAACAGTTTTTTTTTTAAAAAGAATAATTGTAAATGTGATAGGAACATATCTTGCTTTCGTTGTAACCAGAATGTTGATACAAAATAAATAAATAAATAATAATATTGGTTTGACTTCCTTCAGAAAATACAAAAACATGTTTAAATTTATAAAATTCATGTTTCTCAAGTATTAGTACAAATGTATGAGCCCACATAATATGTATATCAACCAATTTATGATTATAAAGAATTGATAAACAATACATTCATTAAAGGGACATATATTTTCAAGTGTAACACATCAGTTTCTTTCCATTTCTTCAATAGTCAATTGATGGTCCAACATTCATGAAGTTTTCAGTTTCAACATTTATAGAAGTCTTAATTCCACCATTGATTGGAAAATTGGTAACTTAAGCCATAGCTTGATGGGAGCTTGGCTATATATAGACGAGTTTGGTCCCTAAGTTCAAACACATCAAACAACAGAATATAAAAAATATATACCATCAAATTCGGAGTATTGGAGAGATTGGAAGTGTCTAACCTGCAGAATACAAAAGCTTGTGGAATATCATCAATAGCCAGGGGGATGATCTTGATCTATGTGTTTTTGATTTTTCTATCTAATTTGTTTCTGCATAATTGTTTTGGATCGATTTTCAATCTCACATTTGGTATCAGAGCACCATATTATCTCTTTCTTGGTATTTTACACTCAATCAGCAAAACTTTGTCTTCTTCGGCCGAATTTTGCTTTTGAGAATAAATTCGAATTTCTCCATAAAATCACTTTTTCTAGTTTCTGTATGATTTAAAAATTTGAGATTTGCACGGAAGTGGTTGATATGAGGTGGGTCAGTCGGCATTCTAGAGGTTGAAGAAGATGACCATTTTTCAAAACAAAGGACTATTGTTTTCTAAATGAATGTTTTCCTTAATTGGGCTAGTTTGGAATTATATAAGTATTTTGGCCTCCTTTGTAGTCTATTTTTGAGCTGAATTTATATAAGTAATTGTTTGACCCATTTAAAAATTATAAGTAATTATTTATTGGGCCAAAGTTCAACATAATTAATCCTTGATACATACAATTGTTTATTGGACCAACTTTTGCAAGAATTTAATTATGTGAAAATTATACAAAACCAGAATTTTCAAAA